>APFE030427943.1:32232-69969 GCA_000404065.3 Pinus taeda
GCCGACAGAGGCAAAACCATACTGAGGAGGATGGTTTATCATTACAGGGCACGAAATATGAGTGCAAATGCCCGGATAAGGAGCTTGAAGGCAAGATTGAGCAAAGCAACAAAAGAGGCAAAAGAGAAATTGGCTTCGAATCTTGGCTGAAGCTTACTTGTCACAGCATAGCACTTCATAGAGGACCTCCAGCCTAAATTTCAAGGAATTTGGGGAAACTTTGGTCACATGACAAATTTTTGGCACAAACACAGGTTTTTTCTCTATATGCGTCGCGCCACCGGCACGCCGCATAGGATTGGGAGCTCTAAATGAGAAATGGTTTGCATTTGTGGATTCAGCATGCAAAATCACAACTACTCGCACTCGAGCAAGAAATTTGGGCATGATTTGAGTCTCAAGGAGGTCAAAAACACGCAAAAAATGGCCTCACTGCCCCTATTTTGACACACAGGAAGAAGTCTTGGGAGAATGAAGATTTGGATGGGAAAATGAGCTCTAAACAAAAAAATTCCACTTGGGTTGGAAAGTAGACAGGACAGGTTTTCCAACAAGCACACTTGGGCACATTTTGGACTCCAGCAAGTGCCTGAAAACAAGCCTCAACGTGGGGTGATGCATACAAAAAGGGGCATGACGCATATAGGAAAAAAGGCCCAGAATGCCTATGTTTCGCGAAATTTCGCTTCCTGACTTTTTGTAAGTGGGCCCACTCATATGCTCTTCATTTTTTCGGCACCTAAGGTGGTTTTAAAAGTATTTTCACTCCAGATGGTCAGTTATCCAAGTGGAAAAGGAAGGAAAAGGGCCACCCAAGCCATTTGTCATGTTTGTGGCGCTGCACCTGTAGCTGATGTTTGGCTCTCCACCTTCATTTTATAATGATTCAAGAAACTCCCCAACCCTTGGGCATTCTATCTCTTCATGGCACATTATATATATTGTATGCAAACCATTTGCAAAGGGTTGGTTGGCTTGTAAATTCTGGGAGATTGTGGGGAAAGAAACTCTGTTTCTGCATTGTATATTTTTTACAGAGGATTAATGAAAGGCAATGGCTTTGTTTCATGAGATTCATGTGGTTGTGAGTGTAGAAAATATGTCTCTTATGTTTCATATGTATCTTGTTATATTCCATAGCTCATTTCATATTCATTTCCATTGAAATTTTCTAAGTTAGCTAAGGTAGAATTCAATTTTATTGCTCTGCCTGTGGGAAAATTTCATGTTCAGTGTTCATTGTTCTGTTGAAAAGGATTCATGTTGTCCATGCCCTTTTCACCCTCTTAAATCAATCTCTCCATTCTGCACTATCCTAAAACTAAATTGCTAGGCTTTCCACCTGCCTTGCCTCACAAAATAATTTGTGCCTTTGTGTTAAGTTCTTTGTTCATTGAGGTCCATTGGTCCCATATCATCCCAGAAACACATTCATTCCTAAAAATCACTTCTTGTATTCATATTCACTTACTATCCTAAGACAAATAGTCCATTGTAAGTCATCTCAAGGCATTTCATTTATCTATCCACTGAGTGTGACTCGGAGAGAGCCCTCTCCTGTTCTGGTAGGGCTAGCTACCAGACTGAGCGTGGTTTGTGGTTACCCTGAATTTTGCCTTCTTTTAGCCTAAGGCGGATTTAGGTGCTAACATAGTGGCGAATCTACTGGGGAAAAAATGGTTTTCTTGTAGATTGTCTTGCCGAAGGACATATCTCAAGTTCAGATCTGATGGTTGACGGTGGACAACGATCAGACAGAAGACGGTTGAAATCATTCACCTAGCGACTCCATTCACTGAAGAACCCAGCAATTGGTGCTTCATGGTGACTCCACTAGAGGACTAACTCTTTCTCTGCGAAAATGGAAGGATCTTACACAAAGCTCAGGTATCCAAAGTGGAATGGTATTTAGGACCTACTCTGCTTTCTTGTGAATTACTTCTTTGATATTCTTGAAGTTGTCTTGAAAGTTGTTCAGAACTTGTTGTATGATAAAGGTGATCAAAATCTTCAATCGACCCGTTCAAAAAGCGTAAACACTAAGTTTCCCTTTGATCCTGGCCTCCTTACTTTTCCTACATCTTATGATGATTCTCTGCAAAGTGATGAGCCTAAAGAAAACAAAACTGATCCCATAGCTCTTGTATATATTCCTACAACTGTTATAATCCCAGATAGGTATAAACCTCTTGTTTTACCTTCTGTTCTTCATGCTTTCCCCAAAAACTATGATCTATACTTGCCAAGATTTGACGGTGAATGTAAGAATGTCCATGCTGAGCAACATGTGTAGAATGTTGAGACTTTTCTAGACCTTTTTGAAATTGATGAAGAAGATGTCGGTATAAGGCTTTTTGCTCTTTCTTTGCAAGGGAAAGTCAAGAGTTGGTTCAAAGCCCTGCCTGATGTGAGCATCACGGATTTACAACAGTTCATCAAATTTTTTCTTGACAGGTGGAGGATCAGACAAAACCTTTTCCTTATTATAAAAGAGTATAATCAGCTGAAAAGACTGCCAGGGGAGACAATACAACAGTTTTCAACTAGATTAAATCAAGTTTATTATTCAATGTCGGTTAATATAAGACCCCCTCTTGGATCTGCTCTCTTGCACTACCCGGGTGCCTTTGATCCGGAAATGGAGTTTTAGCTGAGAGAAAAGAATGTCGCGGCACTTGAAGAGATGCAAAACAATGCAGTAAATGTAGAGGTTCACTTGTTGATCAGAAGGGAAAGGTTGAAAGAAGAAGAGATGAAAAACGTGGCTCCAAAGAGAACTACACCTTCAGAGGAAAAGCTTGACATTTTGGTGAGTGCAGTAGAAGAGATGGTGAGGAAAATGACTGCAAAAGATGAAAATGGGGTTCATGAACAAGTGGTTGATCCAAAACATTTTGTTTCTTATCTCACTAGTCATAAGGATTGTTTTTTAGATCATCTTGGAGAAGAAAGACCTGTTGATATGACATGTATGCTTGATGACGTGTTTTATACTGACGATTTGCCTCAGTTTGATCAGTATGATGATGATGATTATGCTCTCCAAACAAGAGCTAATCTTGCAGACAAATCAACAGCTAGTTTGTGGGTTGAGGAAGTTCGCTTACAGTAGCTCGAGTACAGTGATCAATCGATGCATATTAGCTATGGAAATGATGAGGAAAGTGCAACAGATTTTGAAGTAAGTGAAGGATATTTGCCTTTGTGCTTTGATTCATGTCAGTTCATCAATTTCCATGCAATCAGACATCAACTATTGACAAATCTTGATTTGGATCCTCTTGAGGGTGATTAAAACTTTGTCCCAGACTTCTTATATTCAGAGTTCCAGCCCCCAAATGCCTTTAATAGTCAGGTTGCACATGAAGACATAGAAGCTGGCATATATGATCAAATGATACAAGAAGATTCCTTACCTCTCTGTTTTGAATCATTTCAATTTTTGTGGGGTAAAGTGCATAGTAAATCTTCAAATGAAAAGCTTGTAGGAAATCAACAATCTCTCAGTTTTAATGTTGAGAGTGAGACAAATGGCGAAATTTTTGAGCAGGTTGTTAATAAGAAATCTTCCCTTGAAATGATTGATGAAATCATTTTGGATACAGAACCAGATTTTTAGCAACCAAACACAATTCAAGGTCAGATTACAGATGAAGGTGAGGTAGCCGAAATACATGATTTAATGATGCAAGAGGATTGACTGTACCCTTTTGTTACGAAGCATTTCAGTTTATAAGGCAGAATCTTCGTAATATCTCTAATGAAAAGGATGAACCGCCAATAGGATGTCATTTAGTTTCAATAGATACATTGCACCAGTCTCCTCAAGTTTTTGACGATCCTTTTGCTCATGTGTTAGATTCTGTTTGCTATAAAACTTCTTCTCCATTAGCCAACCATGAGACGAAAGAGAATGTTGATAATCATCTGTTTCAAGGGTCACCTTCATTGTCTTGTTTAACAGATTTTTCATTTCATAGCCCATACCAAAGTTTACAGTCATATGAGGAGATTGATAAAGGAGGCTTTGGTTCTGTTTGGAATCAACAACAGAGTTTGGTTCTTCACGAAATTCACGATCCTTTTGACCGCTTGCTGCAATCATCAGAGAAAGACAGTGTAGATGTGAGGAAAAGTTTAATATCCAGCTATGAATATTACTTGGACCAGAGCAATAATGTGTTAATGGAAATCAATGGCTATGCTTATGAAGATCCTTTTGCAGTATTCTTGAAGTCATCCAGCCAATTCATGCTTTGCAAGTTTGTCAGCAGTGAACTTGATTCCAAGTTTCTATGGGAGTTGCCTTTCGATTCTTCCCTTTTTTGGCGCATCAGAAAGCATTTGGGAAGAAATCAAATATCAGCAATAATGCTTACCTGGTTGCTTTGGTTGTTCCATCTCACTTGACCGGGTGGTGGAAAGAGTAATTAGGGTAGGTTTGCTGAATAAGCTCAAATATGAGCATCTTTCCAGTTTGTTAGTTAGGATTTAATCATGTCTGGTTTTATTATGGTTTTCAATTCGAGTCTTCAGTCAGATTTTGTTTTCATAATGTCAGTTTCCGTGTTTTGCCTCCATAGCCCAATGGACGAAGGCATTGTCTGTTCACCCAAAGATCTGCAGTTCTTGGCACCTCCAAGGAGCTGGAGCTACCATCCCCCATTGGAGCCAATGTTAGTGTTAGTCTTTGCAGCCTTCCTCCAGTAATCAAACATGCTCTTACAAAGTGATTTTAAGGTGTCAAGGTCAAATTTTGTCATTTCAGTGAGTCTTCAAGCAAAATCTGGTCACCAGGCATTAGGTCTAGGGTTTGATTTTACCCTTGTCAAAATTATCCAAATGATGTTCCATGTCACCATTCAACTGAGTGTACCATCATTCAAAGGGTTTTCATCATCATGTCAAGTTCCACTGGGTCATTTTACACCTTGTTCATGCTTCAGTTGCGCCTAGGCAAGGTTCATTTCCCTCTCCTAGGGTTTCGAAACTAAGTTCTCTTGGATGGTCAAATAATTGGAAACACTTGTATCCTGATGTTCATACATCTTCCCCTTTCCATAATGTACCTTATTAAACACTTCCCATCACTAAAATCCCCCAAATTCCTCATTTTTCGCACAAACCCTAGTTTCTTGCTACAACTTGGCAATTTTCTAGGCTAGGCCTGTGTTTTGCCTTTTTGGACCCCTTCCCCTCACTCTATTTATGCGATTCCATTTTCCCCTACTTTCTAACATCCCTTCCCACTTCCCTATGTTTTCTCAAGAATTTAGAAGCCCCCTATCCCCTTCATTTCGCTTCATTTCGGCAAATCCCTTGCCCCACACATTGGGATATGTTTCACTCAAATGATGTTTCTGAGCAATCAAAGATGAATTTGGGAAACCTGAGAGAGGTTTTTGGCAAAAATAGACCAAGGAAGAAAAACCTCCTTCACGTTTTACACAGGTGTCATGGTTTTATAGAAATGTCAAAAATACAATTGCCTTGGGAGAATTGATACACCTCTAAAGTGACCTTGGGAAAATCACGTTTTCTCCTATTTTGGTTGGCCAAATGACTTTCTTGATATGTAAACTGATAACTAGACACAAATATATTTCCAATTAGCTATCATAAGCTCAATTTGGAGTTGAGGAACACCTTCCAAAGTTGACTGTAACAGCACTCTGCCTTGAGGCAGCCCCACTGAGCACATTTTGACTAGTCTTGGGATATTTGATTTTTGACAGGGAAAATGAACTCCCAATTGAATAATTCTAGTTGGGTTAGAAAGTAGACTCAAATACCTTTCCAACGAGCTATCCTGCACCCAATTTTGACACCAGAAAAGCCTCCAAAAGTCACCTCGAAAAGGGCATGACGCACATAGAGAGCGCGACGCACTGGGAGAATTTTTCCAGTGTAAAATTACACTGGCGCGGCGCACATGGAAGGCGTGGTGCATAGAGCTGCCAAGGCTGATTTTGCTCAGAATTTGCAAAAAAATTCCTTCAATCCCTTTAATTTTCCAGGTGGGGTCAATCTCTCAGTGTTTCATCCATTTTTATGTTAGTATGATGATAGTTCATGGCGGCTTATGGTTGCACAAAAACTCTTAGACCCTACCACCTAAAATCATCAAAGCAAATGCT
Organism: Pinus taeda; assembly: GCA_000404065.3. Classification (NCBI taxonomy): domain Eukaryota; kingdom Viridiplantae; phylum Streptophyta; class Pinopsida; order Pinales; family Pinaceae; genus Pinus; species Pinus taeda. The sequence goes on from APFE030427943.1 coordinate 38,370, forward strand.
GTTAGGGTTACAAACTCATTGTTTTGGTGCCAAGGTTCTTCCTCCATTTTCATTTTTCCTTCTTTCCCTCATTCCCTTCTTCCCTATTCTACTTTTTCCATTTCTCCCTATCCTAAAATGCTACTAAAATCCTATTCCCTATCCCCTCCTCACATTTGTCAAAGGTAAAACCCCAAACCCTACCCCATATAAATTTTCCTAACACCCCAAACCCTACCCTATATAAAATCTCCTAAACTCCCTACTCCCTAAATAAAATCCCTCCTCATAGTCCCTAGTCCCTTCATATTATTCCCCTTCCTAACAACCCCTTGTTGCATTTTCCCCTTGGTGGCAAATTTCAACACATAATAAAGGGCAATTCAAGTACAGTTCATACACAGCAGTCATCTTGTCTTCAGGGTATTTTGTATAGTATTCATGGCATCACAGCATTCATCAGAGTATGAGATGGAGACACAAAGTGACTCATCCTCGGAAGAGCAGGCTCCCATGAGACATCGCAAGAGTGGAAAACATGATGATGATGCAGATGTGGAGAGCGCCCAACTTAGGATGACTATTCAGGAGCAGAACACAGAGATCCAAGACTTGTCACTCAAGGTGGAGAGGGCCAAATGGATCATCAAGTATTTGGAGCAGAGAAACAAGCAGCTGGAGGACCAGCATGAGATCATGGAGCTGCAAAACATCCATGAGAATCGACAAGATGCCCAGCAAAGGAGGATCAAGCTCACTACCTTGGAGAAAGAGATCAACAATGAACGAGAGTCTTGACTAGAGTGGATCAACATCCACCTGGAGAGACTGCTGGGGAAGGCCAACAGAGACAAAACCATACTGAGGAGGATGGTTTATCATTACAGGGCACGAAATATGAGTGCAAAGGCCCGGATAAGGAGCTTGAAGGCAAAATTGAGCAAAGCAACAAAAGAGGTAAAAGAGAAAGATCGACTTCGAATCTTGGCTGAAGCTTCCTTGGCACAGCATAGCACTTCATAGAGGACCTCCAACCCAAATTTCAAGGAATTTGGGGAAATTTTGGTCACATGACAAATTTTTGGCACAAACACAGGTTTTTTCTCTATACGCGTCGCGCCACCGGCGCGACGCATAGGATTGGGAGCTCCAAATGAGAAATGGTTTTCATTTTTGGATTCAGCATGAAAAATCACAACTAATGGCACTCGAGCAAGAAATTTGGGCATGATTTCAATCTCCAGGAGGTCAAAAACACCCAAAAAATGGCCTCACTGCCCCTATTTTGACACATAGGAAGTAGTCTTGGGAGAATGAATATTTTGAGGGGCAAATGAGCTCCAAACACAAAAATTACACTTGGATTGGAAAGTAGTCAGGACAAGCTTTCCAACGAGCACACTTGGGCACATTTTGGACTCCAGAAAGTGCCTCAGAACTTGCCTCAAAGTGGTGTGATGCATACAAAAAAGGGCGCGGTGCATATAGGAAAAAAGGCCCAGAATGCCTCTGTTTCGCGAAATTTCGCTTCCTAACTTTTTGTAAGTGGGCCCACTCATATGCTCTTCAGTTTTTCGGCACCTAAGGCAGTTTTAAAAGTATTTCCACTCCAGATGGTCAGTTATCCAAGTGGCAAAGGAGGGCAAAGGGCCACCCAAGCCATTTGTCATGTTTGTGGCACTGCACCTGTAGCTGATGTTTGGCTCTCCACCTTCATTTTGTAATGATTCAAGTAAGCCCCCAACCCTTGGGCGTTCTATCTCTTCATGGCACATTCTATATATTGTATGCAAACCATTTGCAAAGGGTTGGTTGGCTTGTAACTTCTGAGAGACTGCGGGGAAAGAAATTATGTTTCTGCATTGTATATTTTTTACGGAGGATTAATGAAAGGAAGTGGCTCTGTTTCATGAGATTCATGTGGTTGTGAGTGTAGCAAATGTGTCTCTTATGTTTCGTATGTATCTTGTTATGTTTCATAGCTCATTTCATATTCATTTCCATTGAAATTTTCTAAGTTAGCTAAGGTAGAATTCAATTATATTGCTGTACCTGTGGGAAAATTTCATGTTCAGTGTTCATTCTTCTGTTGAAAAGGATTCATGTTGTCCATGCCCTTTTCACCCTCTTAAATCAATCTCTCCATTCCACCCTATCTTAAAACTAAATTGCTAGGCTTTCCGCCTACCTTGCCTCACGAAATAATCTGTGCCTTTGTGTTAAGTTCTCTGTTCATTGAGGTCCATTGGTCCCATATCATCCCAAAAACACAGTCATTCATAAAAATCACTTCTTGTATTCATATTCTCTTACTAGCCTAAGACAAATAGTCCATTGTAATTCATCTCAGGCCATTTCATTTATCTATCCACTGAGTGTGACTCGGAGAGAGCCCTCTCCTGTTCTGGTAGGGCTAGCTACCAGACTGAGCGTGGTTTGTGGTTACCCTAAATTTTTCCTTCTTTCAGCCTAAGGCAGATTTAGGTGCTAATAATGACAACCCTCTGAATGACAGTACACTCAGCTGAATTGTGACATGGACCAACATTTGGACAACTTTGAAAGGAGTAAAATAAAACCCTAGACCTAATACCTAGTGACCAAATTTTGCTTGAAGACTCACTGAAATGACAAAATTTGACCTTGACACCTTAAATCACTTTGTAAGAGCATGTTTGATCACTGGAGGAAGGCTACAAAGACTGACACTAACATTGGATCTAATGGGGATGGTAGCTCCTTGGAGGTGCTAAGAATGACAGATCTTTGGGAGAGCAGACCAGTTCCTTATCCATCACTGAAAACTGACAAATTGACGAAACAAATTGACTCTCACTCAACTAAAAATTGACTTGATACTTAAACACAACTGACAAACTGGAAAAGATGCTCAAAATGAGGCTTATTCAATACAACCTACTCTAGCTGTTCCATTCATCACCTGATCAAGTGAAATGAAACAACCAGTGCAACCAAGTAAGTATTCCGGCTACTGTTTGAATTCTCCACAAGTGCTTGCTAATGAACAACAAGAGAGAACTACTGAAAGGCAACTCCCATGAAAACTTGTGAACAGATCCTTTGAATGATATGGATTCTCTATTCGCCTCCAAAAACGCTACATAAGGATCTTGAAGTTCATGCACACTAGGATTTATCTCATCCAATGGATTACTTCTCTTCTCTTCATACCATGAATACAAACTTTGATCTGAGCTTTGTGACGAGACTCTTGTTGAAAATGACACAGAAATCGACTACCGAATCAAGTTTGTATCAATACTTTTGTCAAGCTCACAGGTAGCTAATGGATAAGAACTTTGACTACAGACCTCATCCAAAACATCAACTATTGGATCATGAAAAACTTGAAAAGACTACTGCAACCCATTTTCTATTGTTTCCGATGAGATTACATGATTTCCTACAGGCTGCGCATCCTTTACTGAAAATGTATTATGCAAATTTTCCTTCAAAAATTGAAATGATTCAAAACAAAAAGGTAGGGAATCATCTTGCATCATTTGATCATATATGCCAGCTTCCAAGTCTTCATCTGCAACTTGACAATCAGTGGCATTCGGGAGCTGCAAATCTGGATATGAGAAGTCTTGAACAAGGTTTTCATTGCCCTCAAGATGGTCCAAATCAAGACTTGTCGACAGTTGATTTCTTATTGCATGAATGTTGTCTCTGATGAACTGAAACGAAGCAAAAAAAAAGGCAAAGATCCTTCACTTGCTTCAAAATTTTCTTCACTTTCCTCCTCACTTGCATAGCTGATATGTGATGGTTGATCAATGTATTCAAGCTGCTGAAAGTGAACTTCGTCCGTCCACAAACTAGCTGCTGATTTGTCTGCAAGATTAGCTTCTATTTGGAGAATATAATCATCATCATACTGATCGAACTGAGGCAAATCATCAGTATGAAAGACATCATCAAGCATACATGTCATATCAACAAATCTCTCTTCTCCAAGATGATCTATAAAAAAATCATTATCAGATCTATGATCACTGGGATAAGAAAGAAAATGTTTTGGAGCAGCAACTTGTTCTTATTCAATCAGCGAGCCATGGGCTTGAACACTATACTCATTCCTTGCGGTGATCCTTTGTATCATCTCTTCCACTACACTGGCCAAAATGTCAAGCTTTACCTCTAGAGATGTCGATTCCTCCAGATCTATGTCTTTGATCTCTTCTTCCTTCAACTTTGCCCTTCAGATTAGCAAATGAGCCTCTACATCTACTGCACTGTTATGTATCTCTTCAAGTGTTGCAAGGTTCCTTTCTCTCAGCTGAAACTTCATTTCCAAATCAAAGGCACCTGGGTAGTGCAAGAGAGTGGCATCGAATAATAAACTTGGTTAAACCTGGCATAAAATTGTTGTACTGTCTCCCCTGGCAATCTTTTTAGCTAGTTGTACTCTTGTATAATCAAGAAAGGGTTTTGTCTGACCACCCACCTATCGAGGAAAACTTTGACGAACTGCTGTAAATCTAAGATGCTTGCATCAAGCAAGGTTTTGAACCAACTCTTGACTTTGTCTTGCAAAGAAAGAGCAAAAAGCCTAATACTGACATCTTCTTCATCAACTTCAAAAAGATCAAGAAAAGACTCAAAATTCAATACATGTCTCTCAGCAGTGATGCTGTCTCGTTCACCATCAAATCTTGGTAGATATAGATCATGATTTTTAGGGAAAGCATGGGATATAGGAGGTAAAATCAGAGGCTTGTATCGATCTGGAATTTTCCAAGGTATAAGGGTATAAGGTATAGAATCAGTCTTGGTCTCTTTAGGCTCATCAGTTTGAAGATGGTCATCACAAAATTTGGAAAAAGGGTCTTGATCAAGCTCAAAGGCATGCAATTCCTTGGTATTCACAAACTTCAAAGGGAAGGAATCAAATGCAGGCTGAGGATCTCTTCTCAAACATAGTATACTTTGCAAAGCCTTTTTGACATTCTCAGGAAAAGAGAAGAAATAATTTATAACAAAGAACAAAATTTCTTTGACAAAATTCCAACTTGAATACCTGATCTTTCCATGTTGTCCTTTCATGTTTTTTCTGGTTGGGTTCATCCTCCAGTGGAGTCTTTGGATCTGATCTCGAAAATTATTTGGAATCGCCAGGTAAATGATTTTAGCCTTTCTAGTGTTTGATCATTGTCCACCATCAACAATCAAATCTGAACTTGATACATGTACTGGGGCAATTTGCAAGTGAGATGTTCAGCTTATAAGACTAGACCGGAGATTGACTGAAGCAGCTTTCATCTACTTTAACTAATGCAAAGCAAGAGTGTTTTGAAGGCTACCTGGCTAACTTCAAGCTCTGTTTGTAGCTTATAAAGCAAAGAATACTAACAAGCAAACAAATTGTTCTTCCCCAACGAAGTCACCACTATGTTAGGGCCTAGATTTACCTCAGGTTGAAAAGGTAGGATCCAAGGCCAACATCAAACCACCCTCAGCCTGGTAGCTAGCCCTACTAGGTTAGGAGAGGGATGTCTTTAGGTCAATCTCAGCTAATTATGATCATGAAAGGCTTGAGATGACTAATTTGATTACTTATCTTAGGCTAGGTATAGATGTAAGGGAGTTTGATTGAGTAAAATGATGATTTGTTGGTTCAGATGGAAAGGCAGATTTTGGGTGCGGGGAATGAGGCTCAGTCTTGCAGAGATCTCAATGGGGCAAGGTAGGAAATTGTTTTTGGCACTTCAAATTGAATGAGATGGAAGGATCAAATAGAGGAGGAGTTGAAGAGGGTAAGAGAAGCCATGGATCCTCTCCAAACAGTGGAAAACATAAAAAACTAAAGAAAACTTCAAGTAGAGCACTGTAATTTCAATGTATTCTACTTACAGTCTTGTTTGATTTAACTGAGAAGAAGTAAGAGGGAAAATGACATACATAACATATGAATAAATTCACAAATACATAAGAAATCACTGTACCAAAACAAATTCCACAGGGATCCCAAAGAGTGCTGCAAACTCTGGTCTCAATTCCTTAGCCAAAATGTTGATATGAGTGTACAATGAAGCTCAAGGCTTTCTCAAGAGTCCAACCATGGTAATGACTCAAAAACCACATAATATGGACAAATCATAGCTCATCCTAGCCTCTAGGAGTCGAGCTCAAATGTTTAGGAGCTGTTCTAACCAATTCTAAACTGAGAACTAGAAATCAAGCAGTGGAATAGCATGCCTCTAGAAACAAGGGAACTGATTCATTCAGTTTCAAACAACATTTTAACTAATGAATCTACCTCCATAAGTGAAAATTTGACATATTTACATCATGATCCACAATGTACATTAAATTACATCACAAATTTTCTGTTAGGAAAGTGAAAAAGGCAAACTGTCCAAAGCTGGGCAAAAAACAAAGCAATACTTGGTCAAACTGGAATTTTTCCTCTATGCGTCACCCATGATTCTCTATGCATAGTGCCTGTTTGGACCCACTTTTGGAGACCTTCGCAACGTCCACATTTGCTACAACTGTACTTGTTGGAAAGGTTTGTCTGTCTACTTTCCAACACAAGTGGAATTTTTCAATTTGGCCTCCATTTTCCTCTCCACAATTCAGTTCTCCCAAGGATGCTTCCTGTGTGTCAAAATAGGGGCAGAAAGGGCATTTTTTGAGTGTTTTTCACCTTTTTGAGGGCTCAAAACCTACTCAAATTTCTTGGCCATAAGTAGGAAAACATAATTTTCCATGCCAAATCCAAAAATGCTGAGTTTTTGTGATTTTGAGCCTCATAGCAAAAGTGAGTGCCATGTGGCGCAGCGTATAGGGCAGAATTTCCTGTTTTTGTACCAAAAAATTTCAAAAATTTCAAAAATGCTCCAATTTTTTTTAAATTTGGGCCGAATCTTCTCCATCAAGCATTGTGTTGGGCCAAGTAAGCCTCAGCCAATATCTTAAGTCTATTATGCTCCTTTCGCCTCCTCGATGCCCTTTTCAACTCTGCTTTCAAGCTCCTGTTTCTTGCCTTAAAACTTTTGTTCCTCGCCATGTAATGAAAATCCATGTGTCTCAACAAGTTTTTCTCCTTGTTGGCCTTCTCCAACAATCTCTCTAAGTGGATATTGGCTCTTTCAAGCCAAGACTCCCGATCGGCATTGATCTCTTGCTCAAGTGAAGTGAACTCCACCCTCCTCCTTTGGACAGCTTGGCGATTCTCCCGAATGTTTTGTAACTCCACAAATGTTTGCTAATCTTCAAGTTGCTTATTTCTCTGCTCCAAGTATTTTATAATCCACTTACCCCTCTCCAAGTTGAGGGAAAATGCCTTGATGTCTGTCTACTGCTCTTGGATGATTTCTTTGGGATTTGTGCTTTGCGGGCCCATGTTTGTATCATCATCCTCAATAAGAATAAAGTCCCTCTCACCTAAAGGCCCCTCATCCTACATTGGCCTCTTGCCTTTTTCCTGAACTTGTGGTTCTGATGACGAAAGAGAGACCACTTCCACCCGAGGTGGAGATAATACTTGCTTTGCTGCTGCGAATAACTGCTTAGTGCCCTTCTGATAAGTGATAAACACCAGCATACTGGCGACCTATGTCTCATGACCCTCATGTTGATAAGAAGGTCCACTTGTCTCATGCAAAGCCTATGAAGGTCCCTGAGGAGCTGTGAAAAACTCATGAGAGATGAAATCCTCCCAAGTGACACCCTGTAAGCCAAGTTGAGGGATGACCACAATTTTGATGAGAACAAAATGGAAAATACTTTTGAACTGCTGCTGAGGAGTTTTGTGCTGCACTAGAGTGGTCATCCTTTCGATATTTCAGCACATGAAGTAAGGGATGTTCATCATCCGTACCCAGGTGAAATGCATCAGCAACCTGATATGATAAGCATACAAACGGGAGAACTGGCCCTCACAGCTGCAATACTTCATGATCAGTGTTATTAAAGGAGCATATTCATCTCCGAGGGTACCAAAAAGGAAACGCTCTCTTGAGCTGTCTCAAAAAGTCGGGTTTGATGTACGGTTCATTATGTTGCCAGTCAATTTGCTGCCTCTTGTTCCATTTCTCTCCGATGTTGGGAATACCGGTTGCTAGTGAAATGGATTATGGTGTTAATGTGAAAGTGACACCAACTATAGTGGCTTGACCATCATGTAAATGTAACACGAATAAGCGGGCCAACTCATGGTGAAACTGAATGCTAGCAACCTTCTCACAAAATTCATTGTAGGACTGGTGTTGGAAACAAGAGATGGCAAGTGGGCAGGCCTATAACTTAGCAAGAGTGGTTGGTTCTTCTCGAATATGTTTGCCACCTCTATGAGGCCTCCTGGGTGCATGTACCTCTGTTGGTGAGTCACTGTGGGTCTCCTCTTCATAATCATATGAAGGATCTGATGCCATCTTTGCTAGTGGATAAACTATCTTGGAGATGCCTTAAGGAGAAATAGGTGAGCTATGATGTTTCAATTTTTCCACCAAGGGAAAACAATGATATAGGGGACTATAGGGGGAGGGAAAAATGAAGGATTTTAGAGACTGTTATGGGGTAGATTTTAGTTAAGAGAAATGGGGAATTACGGAATGATTTAGGAATTTTTTGGTATTGGGTTAGGGTTTGGGAGTTTTTATTTGGTTTTAGGAAATGGGAATAGGGTTATGGAAATAGTGAATTTAGGGGTATGTGATTTTGGGGAATAGGGGAAACAAGGGAAATATGGAATAAGGGAGTGATGAGGTGAGGGGATACTTGGTAGAAAAATAGTTAATAAAAAACCCTAGCAGCAATCTCCTTTGAAAATTTTGAAGAGGTAGGGTCTGTTTTCCTTTAAACATTCACCATGCAACAAACACCATCAAACAACCATCAAATTTGTATGAGAAGCAATGGAAAAGGGTCAACCTACTTGAACAAGTGATGATCCACAAGTTTCGGGCAATTTGGAGCGAATTGGTGAAATTTCGAGCTTGTTGGATGTATGCGTCTTGCATCAAACCCAATGCACTGTGCTATTTATGTGCGCCATGCCCATGTAAATTTGCACTGGAAATCGTAACCCAATGCACCACGCCAGTTGCCCAATGTGTCGCGCCACCAAACCCAATGCGTAGCGCTTTTTGTAGGAGACTTTTGGAGGCCTTCCTGGTGGCCAAATTGGGCACAGTATAGCTCTTTGGAAATTTTATTGAGTCTACTTTCCAAATCAACTAGAATGTTTCAATTTGGAGTTCATTTTCTCTGTCAAAAATCGAATCTCCCAAGACTGGTCAAAATGTGCCAAATGAGGTTGCCTAAAGGCAGAGTACTGTTGCAGTCAACTTTTGAAAGTCTTCCTCAACTCCCAATTGAGTTCATGATATTTCATTGGAATTTTCTTTGTGTCTAGTTATCACTAGACTTACCAAGCAAGTCATTTGGCCAACCAAGTTAGGAGAAAACGTGAGTTTCCCAAGGTCACTTCAGAGGTGCATCAATTCTCCCGAGGCAACTGTATTTTTGACATTTCTTTAAAACCATGACACTTGTGTAAAAATTGAAGGATGTTTTTCTTCCATGGAATATTGTGGAAAAAACCCTCTCTCAGTTGTCCCAAATTCATATTTTATTGCTTGGAAACATCATTGGAGTAAAACCTATCTCGACATGTGGAACAGGGGATTTGTCGAAATGAAGTGAAATGAAGGGGATAAGGGGCTTCTAAATTCTTGAGAAAATTTTTGGAAGTAGGGAGGGATGTTAGGAAGTAGGGGAAAGTGGAATTTCAAATATTGAGTGAGGGGAAGGGGTCCAAAAGGGCAAAACATAGGCCTAGCCTAGAAAATTGTCAAGTTGTAGCAAGAAACTAGGGTTTGTGCAAAAATGAGAAATTCGGGGAATCTCAGTGATGGGAAGTGTTTAATAAGGTACATTAAGGATAGGGGAAGGTGTATGAACATTCGGATACAAGTTTTGCTAATGATTTGACCATCCAAGAGAAATTACCTTCAAAACCTTATGAGAGGGTAATGGACCTTACCTAGGCACAACTGAAGCATGAACAAGGTGTAAAATAACCCATTCTAACTTGACATGATGATGACAACCCTTTGAATTATGGTACACTCAGCTGAGTGGTGACATGGACTGACATTTGGACAACTTTGAAAGGAGTAAAATCAAACCCTAGACCTAATACCTAGTGACCAAATTTTGCTTGAAGACTCACTGAAATGACAAAATTTGACCTTGACACCTTAAAATCAATTTGTAAGAGCATTTTTGATCACTGGAGGAAGGCTGCAAAGACTGACACTAACAGTGGATATCAATATCCATCCTCTATTCCTTCAGATACTTCAGGAAAGAAACAATATGAAACCAATGCAAAAGTTGTAAATGTCATCTTGGGAAGTCTGGTCGAGTCTGAGTTTGTGAAGGTAATGCAGTTTAACACAACAAAGGGAACATGGGATAATATTATCCAAAGTTATGAGGGCAGCTCCAAGGTAAAAATTGCTAAACTTCAAGCATTCAGAATGGGATGATGATGAAGAATAATGCTACAATGCTCTATCTTACTTTATTATGATATGCTTGGTCCTCACATGTCATCTCTGTCATTTGATGTAAAGTTCAAGTAAATACCTATGGTGCACTCATTATAAAATTCAGTGATGTATGACTATTGTGGTCAAGTCCTTTTGGACATATGATGTAATTTGTAACCCCACTATACTTGGGAAGTTGATGTAATAATGATGTCAAATATGTAAACCCACTATGATTGGGTGATTGATGTAAGTTTGAGTCCTTGGTTATAGGACAAGTCATAGGGTCATATACTTCACTATACATCCTTCAGAAATTTCATCATGTGCTCAAGGGAAGCATGGTCAATCTTCAGTTTTCATACTTAGCAGTTCAGATCTACGAAAGCCTTCATTCATCATTGGTCAACTCTTTTCCCTTGATGTCAAAGGGGGAGAGCAACTTGGCATGTGAAAATATTGGTTCTTAGTTTGATGTGTTTTATAGGTATCTACAAGTAATGCTGACCAAACACCAAAGTGGTTTCCATCAAGTTCAAAGGGGGATAATGTTGGCATTATGACTAATGTGTTTTCCTCGATGGAAATCTACTTAATGAGTTTTCCTTTGATTGAAACCTACTTGAAGAAGATTTCAACATGATGTGTTTACAGGTGGCAGAGAGTTTGATCAAAGGCATAGCAATTCAGAGATAGAGAACTGATAAATATGAAGTTTGAAGAAGTATACGTAGGTTTGGTGAAGAAAATTTGAGTATACACAGGTTCTATGAAGAAAAGTCGAGTATACACTAGTTCTATGAAGAAAAGTAGATTATACATGGGTTTTGTGAAGAAAATCCTCATGCATACATGGGTATGAAGAAGCAAAGGTGGGTAAAATTTCCACACCATGATATTCTAAATACCAAGAGTCCTTACCATGGTATTTCCCTGTGGTATTGAGACCAACAACGAATGTTTTGATCCCATCTAAGAAAACCATCAGTTGGAGTATGGTTTTGACCTGTCGTATTGGATAAGGGCTAAGCTATATAAGGAGGTGAAGATCAAAGTGATTGGGTGTGCAAGTGATGAATATTTTATGAATAGTTAGATCTGAAGAAAATATGCATGTAATGGGCTATTAGTGTTTGTCTTGATCTAAGACTAAGTATGCACCCAGGAATTTGATGATGGATCAGATGCAATAGATCTAAGATGACAATCTTGATTATGAGGTGATTTGATCTATGGTAATAGTGTCTTGACGCATGATTTTTATTTGTATGTTGAGATCTCCATATGTCTGAAGTTTTGTGTTATAGCGAAGGTTTGTGCCTGTAATTGTAGATTTGTACGTGGATTTTATAACCTGAAAGGCATGTATACATGTGAGTTTGATTATAGTAAGTCACATATATATTCTGATCTATGTGTGGGTTTGTTCCCTGAAAAATGTTTATACATGCAGATATGCTTTGAGGAAAGTGTGTACATAAACTAGGGTTTTTTATGAAAAGGATGCCTGATCAATTTAATCAGTCCTATTGTGTCTATGGTGTGTGTCAATGAAGTTTTCTAATTGATCTGTGCTTAACAGTAATATTTACAAGATGAATTGACTGATTGAAGAATGTTGAAGATATTTGTTTTTGTTTGTGATTGAAGTTCAGAGAAGGTTCTGTAATTGTTTTAGATTGATCCAGTGGATCTATGTGTGATTCAATATTTATTTTAGAGTGGCAGTGATTCAGTTTTCAGAATTCAGTGATCTAAGATCTGTACGTGGGTATGCTTCATGGAAATCACGTACACATGCCATTTTTCTACTGTAAATCAGCGTATATATTTTTACATATGGTTGTTTAGGTTTTTATAGTAACAGAATATGGTTTTTGTGATGTGCAGTAGGTGGAATGGTATTCTGGTTACAGTGATCTCACTGTTCTGGTTTTTTAAGTTTGGGTTTCAAATATTTGATTGATTAAGTGATTGGATTTTAGTTGATGGTGGATTCAGTTGGGTTAGAGATTAGTTGATTTGTTGCAGAGATCAGTTTCAGTTTTAATATTTGGTTTTGGGCTTAAATGTTGGTAGTGGGTCAAGTAGAAAAAAATTGATGAAACATGACCTACAAGTTGTGATGTGTTGTAGTAGGTGGATCCAGTATGAAAATTTATGAAATGTGGTCCCTGAAGGTGTTGAAGGTTGGATCCTTCAGTGAGGGAGTTGAAGCTTCCTTCTAGTGGCAGCTGGTAAATCAAATCAAGGGGTTGGAGCTCCTTTCCGGTGGGTGTCGGTAAACGAGTCCAAGGGTTTGGTGCTCCCTTCCAATAGCAGCAGGAGAACGAGTGAAGGTTGTAGCATTATACATGTGGGTTCATGAGTGCTGGTATGAGTCTGTGCTAGTACAAAATTGTAAGAAGATTTTCTTTATATTAAAAGGAAGACAGCAGTGGTGGTTTTTTCCCACATTTGGTTTTAACCTTAAATCCTTGTGTTCATGTGTGTTTATTATGTGTTATAGTTTAATTTTCTTTCACTGCACATGGTGACTATTTATATAATTTTGAATGAAGTAATGATGCACTGGCTTAAGATAAATTGAAGATCAATTAACTGAAAAATATGTTTTATTGGAAATACGCTAGTTGTATGAATAACAGTAGCGTACACATTTGGGCTCCCTTCAGTAAAGTGGAATATAGAAATCAGGATATGAAATTGAAATTTTTGATGGCTTGAAAATATCAGCCCCCCTTCTTAGTATTTTTTCCAACATATTGATCATTGAGCTACTTGTATTGGTTTACTAGTTCACAAATCTAGAATTTCTCAAAGTCCCTTGTAGCAAAATAGTAGTAATTTTCTGCTATTTTCTAGAATGTGTTAATGAGCTTTATTTGAGTAGATTCAGTGTGTATTGGGTCATAAAAATGTTCAATTTAATGAATAAAATTACCCCATGTAATTTTCACTTGATTAGGTTAGGCATTTGGTAGGTTAACTAGCTCACTAGTTCTTGAATTTCCAGTTTTTAGACTAGTAATTTTCTGTTATTTTTTACCACATGTTAACAGGGGTATTTTGGAGTGATTCCACTTGGATTGGAAACCTAAGACATCCTAATTATAAACAAAAAATTTATCATCCCATTTTCATTTGATTTACTTGGGAATTTAGCAAGTTATCTCCTCTTGTAGCAAAATAGGGCCTCTTGTAGCACTCCGATAACACGTGTAAACTTGACCACATTTTCTCCAAAAGATTGATTTTTGTATCTTAGGCTTGAATCATGACCCCTTGGCTCTGAATCCAAGATTGAAGAAGACCAAATACCACTCTAGACCCACCTTTCCTTCACTGCAAGTACAAATCTACAATCAGAATTAGAAGTAAGATTTCCACGTTTGAATAACAATGAATGTTTTCTTATGAAATGTACATGGATTTTGTTATGAAAGCTAAGTTTCCTTGAACAAAGTGATAAAAAGGGTGCTTCATAAATGCAAAGTAAATTATACTTTATTCTTGAATTCATGTTTCCTTAAGGTTTCATTTACAAGCATTATTGTTGAAAAGATCAAATTTCCTTTTTAAAACAACATTCCACATTCTACAATCAAAGTATTAATTTACATTCTACAAGTATATTAATGTTTCCATTTTTTCAATTAGGTTAGTGTTTGATTTCATGATATTCATTTCATTGTAGTATATCAGCGAAAGGACACATTGCATGTTTCAAATACAATTTTGACACCTCTTACGTTTGTACGAACCCTTGATTGATAATTTACGATGTTATCCTTAGGATTCGTAGCATTCTCGTTGCAATATTAGGGCTCATCATATGCATCACATACATCCTCAAAATTTCGTCCAATATCCTATTGACCCTCTATGTTTTCGCATCTATCTACGGATTATAAGTTGTGTTGAAGGAAAATTTTGTACCTAATCCTACAAACGACTCTTTCCAGAATATAGAAGTGAACTTAGAATCCTTATATGACACAATCCTCTTCTAAACACCATGAAACCTCACTATATATCTAATTAAGACATGTGCTTCATCACTAGTTGAGTAAGTATACTTCATTGGAATGAATTACGCTACCTTTGTCAACTTGTCTACCACAACCATGATGGAATCATGTTGTCTATATGTCCTTGGAAAACATGTGATAAAATCCATGGAAATGACCTCCCACTTCAATTCTAAAATAGGAATCAGTTGTAGTAATCCACCTGGATGCTTATACTCTAGCTTTACCCACTGACAGTCCAAACACCTAGCCACAAACTTTGCCATGTTCTTCTTCAGATTCAGCCAATAATAAAATTTATTCATTGTTGTCAATGTCTTATGGTATCATGGGGGACCTAAATATGGTTTCCCATGAAACCCTCTCAAGATAGTCCTCGTCAGCTCACTACTTTCTAGCACATATATCTTGTCCCTAAACCTAATAAAACCATATGTTGTAAGATGATAGTCTACATCCTGATTACTTGTACCTTGCTATAATTTGTGCATAAGCTCCATGTACCTGTCATCCTGCGAAATTTCTTGTAAGATATGATCTTGTAAGTTTGTCCCATAACAAATCATAGTTGTTAGATGATTCACCTGTATCCACCTACTAAGAGAATCTCCAACCCTGTTCTCTTTAGCCTTGATGTAACTAGTTTCAAATTCGAACTCACTAATCGCGGCAAACCATCTAGCTTGCCTAGAATTCAGATTTGGTTGATCAAACAAGTATCTCAATCCATTGTGATCACTCATCAATACAAACCTCCTGCCAAGAAGATGGCACCTCCACATCATCAATGCATGAATGATCACTGCCAACTCAAGATCATGTGTAGGATAATTCTACTCGTGCTCATTTAGTTTATGTGACTCATAGCACACTACATGTCCCTTTTGCATAAGCACTCCACCAAGTCTTCTCTTGAAAGAATATGTACATACCATAATCTTTTTGTATGGATCTGCAATCTTTAACACTGGAGCATTTGTCAACAACTACTTCAACTGTTTAAAACTTATTGCATGTTCCTTTGTCCATTCAAATTTCATACCTTTCCTCTGTAGTGACATAATAGGATATGTAATCTAAGAGAAGTTCATGATGAACCCCCTATAATAGCTTTCTAGCCCTATCAATTATATTACCTCATCCACATTTCTAGGAGCCTCCCATTACATGATAGTTCTTGCCTTTTTTGGATCCACTTTTATGCCTTCCTTTGAAACAACATGTCCCAAGTAATGTACCTTCATCTCAAGAAAATGCATTTACTAAGATTAGCATACAACTGATTCTACCTCAACAATCTCAAAATTGTTACTAAATGTTTTGCATACTCTTCCTCATTCTTAGAATATATCAAGATTTCATCAATGAATACAATAAAAAACTTGTCTAGACAAGACGCAACACACTATTCATCAAGCATGTAAAGGTAGATTGAGTATTAATCACACCAAATGGAACTACAACAAGCTCATAATTCCCATACCTAGTCCAAAAAATTGTCTTATAGATTCCCTCTTCTTAAATGTATATCTGATGATATCTAAATCTCAAATCAATCTTTGAAAATATTTTTTCTCCCTTCAACTGATCAAACAAGTCACCAGTACTCAAAAACGGATACCTATTCTTGTTGGTCACCTTGTTCAACTACCTATAATCAATGCATAATCTGAGAGTACCATCCTTCTTTTGCATAAACAATACTGGTGCACCCCAAGGTGATACACTTGGCCTAATGTATACCTTGTCAATGATTTCCTTCTATTGTAACTTTAACTTTACCAACTCTGGAGTGCTCATCCTGTAAGGTGTCTTTGATGTTGGTGCTTCCCCTGGTACCAATTCAATGGAAAAATCCACTTCCATGTGAGGCAGCTACTCTGAAATATTTGTTGGAAACACATCCTGAAACTATTACAAGATGTGGTGCCTATTCAATAACTCTACATCCTCATTCTACTTACATTTATCGCTATAAATATGTACTGCAAATAATACACACTCTTTTATGCGACTGTGCTTTTCCTGCATAGTTGTCACAATCCCAACTAAAGTTTCCTTCTTCTTACCTTGCAAGATTATTTGTTCTCCATTATCATCCAAGCACTCAGTTGATTTGTCATAACGATCCACTTTAGTCATTTGAAAATACAACCAATCCATACCCAAGATCATACTATATGATCCCAACAGAAATGCATTCAAATGTGTTGATGTAGGCATGACATTCAACTAAAATGCAGAAGCTCTTACCCAATGATGCACTGTTTTATTCATACCTGTAGCGAACTTCACTAACTAAGATTCTGCATGCAGTGCTTTATTCAAACCACACTTATCCACCAGGTCAGGACTAATGTAACTATAATTATATCTAGGGTCAATCAAAATAGAAACAATTTGATCACAAAGCTTATCATCCATCTCAATGATAGATGCCTAGTGATCTGCCTGCCTATTATCCAGCGTTGCATAGATATGAGAAATTTTTTGCCCAACATCCCCAACAGTCTATGCCTCCTCTACACTATAGATCTAAAGCCTACCACCCTGATTCTACAAAAATTCCCTCTTAATATGTTGCTTACCACATGTCCAACACTCTAATCGTCATGTACCATCACCTCTATTACGTTGTTGCAGCCCATGTCTCTATCTAGCTACGTTGAAATTCTTGTATGGTGCAACATTTTCTTTCTCTTCTGCATTTTGAGGCCTTATTCTTTTCAGATTCCATTTACCTTTACGTTTATATTTCACTTTTCATCATTGCTAAGGTTCATTCTTACGCTTTGACTTCTCGTTACAATGTTTAAATTTCCCAATAACTTTCTCAAGTGACCATGGCTCATTGTACTCAATGTGGTCTCTAAATTATAATGGAAATCCATTTACAAATCTCTAAACTTTATATTTCTCATCCTTAATATATTGTACATGCCTCAATATCTCTAGGAACTTAGACACATACTCCTCATGTGTCATTGATCCCATCTTTAGCTCATAAAATTCCTTGGACTTACTATCACAGTACCTTTCTGAAAATTATTTCTTCTTAAAGCGTCTCTTGAATTCATGCCAACTCAAGCCTTTTGCCCTGATGTCTCTGACCCATTTTACATCTTCCACCCAGATATTTTATTTCCCTTTGAGGTTGAAGACAGATATTCTGGCCTTCATATTCTCTGTGTATTCATGCAACTCAAATAATTTATTCATCCCAATTAACCATGCTTTCGCATCCTATGGTTCCTTCAAATCTCCATCAAAGGTAGGTGGCTTAGATTTCTTAAACTCATCTGGAAAGTATCCCCTATCACTCCTCCTATAAGGGTGATAACGAGGATGATCATAGTTCTTGTCAGAACCAAAACTAGAATAGTACCTTTTTTCATCACCTCTCCTATCCGAAGTATCCAACATCCCACCATCTCTAACTGTGTCATCCCTATATGACCTATTACCACCATGAGGCCTACTGCCATATGCCCCATTAGTCCTATCCTCCTTCCCAATAATGATACAATGTTGTCCTTTTCTCTATAGATCTGAAAAACTTTGTAGGATTACTGTATTGACTTTTGCTTGTTTCTCCTATGCCTGCATGATTTTGTCATTGTCTGCCTTGCAACTCCTTATTTCTTCCTTCAAGCTTCTCAATCTATCTGCTAAGTCAGAAGAATTCCCAACACCACGTTGCTCATCTGACCCATAGGGAGAATCTCGTGAACTATAGTCTAACATCTTGCTAGTCATATTTGATGTCTTTCCTACAAGTACACCATTTCAGCTAAAACCAAAACATAACATAATCAACATACCTTGGTATATTTCTGGTGAGGATATCTCATCTGCAAGATCAACTAGATTAGTGTGATACATGTATAAACATAATCATAACAGCATATAGATATCATCTTAACCATAGTCCAGCCATCAATGCATGACCATATCAACCACACATCATGACCTCATGCATGACAACTACAACCATATCAATGTATGCCTAACAACATCTAACCACTGATGTGCATCAACAATGCATCACTCACATACACTCAAGACGACAACATCCAACAACATGGAAATCCACTTTCACATTATGACACCACTGCAACCATGAAAAAAACCATACATACTCAACAAGTACATGGACCACAAGCATAGAGAAAACTTTTGCAACTGACATGAATGCATGACCAACACATTGTCCATCCTGTCCAAGGGGTGAACCATGCTCTCGTACCATTATGTAACACCCTCCTCCTACATTTACCCAAGTTGCCCGGTCCACTGTGGTAAACATGTGATGAGAGGCTACTATGATGTGATTCAGCTCCCCATGTACAGTTTGGGAAGTGGAATCAATGGAACTGAACCAAACTGACCTTCCGCACATGCTACAGAACCTCCAGGATCCAACCAACCTTTCCAGGTGACCAACCCCTGAGGAAACTCAACATTTCACTAATATAACTCCCCAATTTCTCCCTTGACAAGCCATGCATGTGACTGTAGGCCTCTGGTCGTTCCCACAGTAAGGGAAATCCCACAACTATGGACTTTCTCATCTAGTTTTATTTTAGTGACCCCGGATTATGTGCCACTTTTCCATGGCCATGTCTCAGGCCCTTTCCTAGAACTTCATGAAACTTTTAGAAATGTTATGTAAAATGGGAACAAGGATACTAATGAAAATAATTGATCAAGACTTGATTGGACCCCTACTAGCCATGATAGGAATTTCTTCCAACATGTGACAAATATGTAATCTACAAGTCATAACAACAAAACTAAGCATAGGGGTCTCATACTTATCTGAGAATTGCTAAGAAGCATTTATGCCTTATCACATTAGCTAAATTATCATCTATTAGTTCATATATTCATTTTTCATTTACAAAGTCTTTGTCATTTCCTTAGTCATAATAAGCCAAATGAACACCCGCACTAGGATGTCTTTCCCAACATTCAACTTGGAATAAGTGCCCCATAACCATGGTTATTATTTTGCCTTTATTAACTTTTATTACATGGAATTTTCACTACGGTTGTTACATAAATCATTGATTCAAACCAGGTGTATAGTGATGTGGAGAATAGTAGAGCACACCATCTAAAACTGAAATCACTCAGAAAGAATGAAGAAAGAGGGTATGGCGGGCATTTTTTTGAGATGGGTAAAACTAGTTTAAAAACTGAGAAATTGTCATTTTATCAAATCAATAGAAAGAAACTAACACAAAAATTGAGGAAAGTGAACGAGGTTTTTGTCACAAATACATTTGTCTTTAGCTCCATAGAATTATTTCCAATTAATGACATATGCACAACCTTGGGTGGGCATTTTTCTAAGCCCAATTTTGTACATTTGCACTTTGTTCTTGATAGAACAATTCAAGAACTCAAGTCCTAGTTTTTCATTTTGACAAAGAGACATACAAATTGTGCACAAGTTTAAATAATTCATTCATTCAAACTAGGTGTATAGTGAGGTGGAAAATAGTAGAAAACACCATTTGCAACTGAATTCAATCAGAAAAAAAGAAGAATGAGGGTATGGAAAGCATTTTTCTGAGTTGGGTAAAATTGGTTTAAAAACTGAGAAATTGTCATTTTTCCAAATAAATTGCAAGAAACTGACATAGAATTTGAGGAATGAGAAAGAGGTTTTTGTCACAAATGAATCTTTCTTCATCCCCATAGGCTTATTTCCAATTAATAACATTTTTATAGTCATCAAAGGGAATTTTTCTAACCCCTTTTTTGCACATTTGCACTTTGTTCTTGACATAACAACTCAAGAACTTAAGTCATTAGTTTTGATTTTTGACCAAGAGACTTTAAAATTGTGAACAAGTGTAAATAAACCATTCATCCAAACCAGGTATATAGTGAGGTGGAATATAGTAGAAGAAACCATTTGCAATTGAAATCTTCTCTCCTTTATCCAGGTCTACTAATGTAGCAATTCATCATATCTTCCAATGTTCAAGTTGGAACAAATATGCACTCTTGGGCAAAACCAATTACAGTCTTGGTAATGAAATATGAAATGGGACATGATTGGACAATACATAACCTTAAGATATAAACTTGCATCATGTCTAACAAATATCCTACATAACTATGTTTCCCACTTATACACAACTTTCACATAAGGCAACTCAAAGAAAAACTTAAAATGTTGTATGAAATCTAAAGTATAAATATTTAAGCTCAAAGTAAAGATATAACTATGAAAAAATGTGTAAAATATTAAAACATACAATCTACAATTTGAATAAATCTAATTGGCCCATAAATGAAGTCGAGGCGTGCATTTTAGTGAAGCAACGCAATTTTGGCCTACTTCACAACAATGCACACTCAACCCTCATTTCAAGGCCAAATTGAATTATTCAACTTAGAGAGTATTTTGTTACTCATAAGTAACATTAATACAATTAAATATTTGTAATGCTTCACGCATATATTTTTGTTGTTCAAGAATACTCCAAATTGCATGGATTTCATATGCTAAAAGGCAAGGTTTGTGTGCCTCAAATAAATGCACACAAGAACCTATAATTAATTGGAAATGATATAATTATCATTCCAACCTATGGATCTATGAAATTGTACCCAATTTTTGTGGTGTAACAGTGCCCTAATGGGCCTTAGTATTGTGGTTAATATTGCCCTAATGGCCTTGGTTCTTGGGTGTGACAGCGATCTCTTTGGGCCTTCTTATCTGTGATATGAGAAAATATTATGACGAAGATATGAAGGATATATGTTGAGCCCTATTAGAGAGATATCATGACATACCTATGACTGTTTTGTTGCATTGTTATTGCTAATTTTCTCTCTACATAATTTCTTATGATGATATGGGGTGAATGCAATGTGAAAATATTGATTTTTTTTAAAATGCAATTATCTACAATAGAGACTTCTAGCCCTAAGAAAATTAAAATTGTTTCTACTCTATTTGTTAAGAAAAATGTAACAATGTAAACGCGTGTAAAATAATAACATACAATCTACAATTTGAATCAATCAAACTAAAATGTAAACAAT
Source organism: Pinus taeda (assembly GCA_000404065.3). NCBI lineage: Eukaryota > Viridiplantae > Streptophyta > Pinopsida > Pinales > Pinaceae > Pinus > Pinus taeda. The sequence continues at coordinate 59,968 of APFE030427943.1, forward strand.
AAGTGTAGGGGTGGAAATATTGGTAGACTATATTTTGAATAGAGTATAATTAGTCCTTACAACATAAATATTAATAGAGATTAGCATGTTTTCCCGATGTAACACACTCTATCACTAGTGTGTATATCAATTTTGTTTCATTCCTCATTTATAACTTAGTTTATGCAATCATTTTAGAGCCAATTAAATTACTCTATAATGAATGTATTATATTCATCTTTGATTTTCTGTGAGAATAACATTATATTATTTTAGCATTTCTATGTCTAATTTTTGATGGAAAAAAAATACTTGATGGCACCAAACTAGGTGGACATTATGCCCCCCATTACACCTCAACATGATCAAATTTGTTTACATGAGTCTACACTAAAGTTGATGATAAGCGAATCGATTTTTTTTTGTGATGGGAGAGTTGAAATTTTAAAATTCTCGTGCACTAAAACTTTGAAATTAAATACCCACCAACTATTGAACTAAAAAGGATCCAAACTCTTTGTCCGATAAGAACGTTTTTCATTTTTGATAGGCACGGACCCAGAGAGAAAAGAATGTGCTCCTCTGCCCACGCCTGGGTGTCAATTTGAAGTCCACCCATTTTTCCCATTTCAAAGGATGTTAAGGATTTAGATAGAGCTTACAACTGACTTTTTATTTTTCTCCCTTTTTGGTCCAGAAATTGGAGTTTCAAATGCACTGTCGACTTCATAAACTGGTGGTGGATTTAGGGTTAAATTGAGGGATAGTTATTCATGTATTGGTGCAGAATGGTTTTATTACCATAAAGGTTTGCTGAAAATTTAGGCAGGTTGTGTGTATGTGATGGTTGGATGTGTATTTTATATATCTAGGGACATGAGACTAACCAGGAAAAATATGTCTTGGCTTCAATATTGGGGATGGAGGTAGTTAACAAACTTGATTATGTGGATTAACATTGTTGGCATTATGATGTATGTGTTGTAATTGGTGGCAACCCACTTGTAGTAGAACAAATCACTTGTATATGGTAACTAGATGAATCTACAGAAGAGATATCAGATGTGACAGAATGCATGACAGTAGTGTTTACAAATGTGATGAAATGCAGGGCAGCTTCAAGGAATTAGTTCAAAAGGAAACTCGCTCAGATGAAAGATCATAGTATAGCAGGTAAATAGCAAAGAATGACATATCAGTCTTCACAGAATGAAGAATGAGAGGTATATGCAGGTTCTCCATTGACCAAGCTACATATACATGTAGGTTCACTATATACAAGTCGCATATACATACATATGCACTTTCACAGAAGGAAAAGTGTGTATACCTTGGAAAACTAAACTTTTGGTCCGAAGTATTTGGTCCATGGTATTTTGATCCATGGTATTAGTCCAAGGTATCTGTTCTGAGGTATTGACCCTAGGTATTTGGTCCAAGGTATTGGTCCTAAGTGGTTTTGGTCCATGGCATTGAGAAAGGCCTAAAACTATAAAAGGAGGAGAAAATCATTAGGCCAAAGCGTGCAAGTATCGAATATTTGATGAAGTGTGAGATCTAATATGCAGGTTATTGGCTTATGGTGTTGTGCTTGATCTGAACCAAGGATGAACCTTAGCATTTGATGAAGGATAAGATCTAATGATGTATTAGGATCTTAAGGGTTGAAGTGAATTATCTTTATGTGGTTTGATCATGTATCTGAATAACTGGCGCATGTTGTAATCTGTAAATATGATGATCTAGGTATGACTAAAGTTTGGAATAGTTGTAATGTTTAAATCATCATTTATAGATTCGTATGCAGGTTCACTTTAGAAAAGGAGCATATACATGGTGGTTCTGCATATTAAAGCAGCGTATACATCATAAATTTGATTTGCAAATCTGTATGCTGGTTCGCCTTGAGGAAAGCACGTATGCACGTAGGTTCGACACATGGAAGTAGCGTATACATGATAAAATATGTTTTAGTTGCTTCTGTTTGTTGTTGCAGTGTTCTGGGTTCTAGTTTGGATTGTGGTTACTGTATTCTGGTGACAGCATTCTGAATGATCTGATTGATGGGTTGTCAAAGTGATTGATTGATTCGAATGGGTTAGTTCAAAAGGAGATTGATTGATGTAGATATATTTGATGATTGAATGATGTTTTTGATGGATCCAGACTGAATATTTATGAAACGTGATCCTTAGTAGAAGAAAGAAGGTTGTAGCCTTTTGTATGCTGACACCTATGTATTAGTAAACATATCAGCTAGTACAAGAGCTAGGGGTTGTATCTCCCTTCCGGTAGAAGTTGGAGAATGAGAGAAGGTTGTACCTTCTGCAAGTAGAAGCCTGCAACTGGTATAAGACTACGCCAATACAAAAATTGTAAATAGAATTATCTTATTATTAAAAGAAGACAAAGACAATAGTAGCAGGTGGTTTTTACCCACATTGGGTTTCCACGTTATATCTTAGTGTTCTTGTGTGTTGCTTAGGTGTGATGATTTATTCTGCTTTTACTACACTTTCTAATGAATTCTTGATATACTGAATAAATTTTAATACATGATAATTTTGGTAAATCTAAAATCTCTGCATATACGCTGGTTGCATTAACTACAGTTGCATATACATGCTAGTTCACTGAGATGAAGTAGCATATACAAATTAGTTTTTGAAAATTAAATTATTGATCTGATAATACTGATTCACCCCCCTTTCAGTATTATTTCCAACAATTGGTATCAGAGCAGGTCCTTCAGAAGAAGCTTGATCACTTGAAGGAAGATCCATCATCATGAGTAATCAAGAAAGCGGGGGATCCATCAGACCACCAATATTTGATGGGAGAAACATTGTTTATTGGAAAGTAAGAACCACAGCTTATCTTCAATCACTTGGAACAGATGTCTGGGAAATCATGGAAGGAGGATATACATTTCCATCAACAATTCCTACAGATATGGCAGGTAAAAAGCAATATGAGACCAAGGCCAAGGTTTTTAATACATTATTGGGAAGTCTATCACAATCAGAGTTTGTCAAAGTTATGCAGCTCAAATGCAAACTCTTAGGTAAAACGTGCTAAATGCAAACTCTCAGAATTCAATATGAAACTCTCAAGATGCATAATGATGAAAGTATAGCTAGTTACTTCTTACATGTAGATGCGGTTGCTAACTGCATGAAGAATCAGGTGAAGAGATAAAGGAAGTTACCTTAGTTGAAAAAGTTTTAAGATCATTATCTGCTAAATTTGAATCAAAAGTATATGCCATAGAAGAAAAACAGGATCTATAGACTATTACTATCACACAGCTTCACGAAATCTTAACTGCCTTTGAGATGAGAAAAGGAGGTCCATCAGATATGAGAGAAGCTACATTTAAAGCTTCAGCAAAAGGAAAAGAAGAACTCAATGAATCAGGACGTATTTCAGAAGAAGAAGAGGAAGTAAACTTTGTCAAGAAGCTTCAATGGGGTTTCAGAAGATTCAGAGGTAAACTACCTTTAAAATGTTTTTCCTGTGGTAGAGTCAGTCATTATGCTACCAAATGTCCTCATAAAGATAAAAATGATAAAGGAAAGGAATCTGCAAAATGGAATAGAAAACAAAGTGTAAGTAAAAAGAGCTACTATACTCATGAAGATAGCGATGGTTTATCAAATAGTGATGAAGATGAAAATAGTAATGACTATAGACTTTTGATGGCTTATGAAGGTGATGATTTCTTAGATGCTTTAGATGAAGATGACCTTTATGAAGAAATTTCTAAAATCAAAATCTGTTTAGAAGAAAAGAATATGATTATAGATAACTTGACATACACACTTTTTGAAAGAGAAAAACACAATGAAAAACTAGAATGTGAAATTGTGGGTCTAAGAAAGGATCTTGAGAAAACAAAAGCTGTCAATCTCAGATTTGCTAAAGGATCAAAAACCTTAAATGCAATTATCAAAGAGAAACGTTATCCTCTAATAAAGATAGGCCTTGGATATACTGAAGAAGCATCTCAATCGCAGAAGCCGTCAACCTCCACTAAAAGCTATCTTGATGCAGTAAAGAGCAGTGCACAGTTTGACAATCATTAGCAAAGGCATAAAGCAGATCACCAGGTAAATCGGGCTCAATTTACTTCAAGGATGAACAGAAGGATGAACAGAAGCCACAACGAACCTCAGGTAAATCATACTAAATTTGCTTCAAAAATGAATATCAATAGAAACTATAAATACTAGGTCAGTAGATTCGATAATCGCAGGAACTTCTTTAATGGTCAATGTTTCTCATGTCATAATTTTGGACACAGAGTTGCTCAATGTGTTGCTTACAGAACCATCATGACTAGAGAAGCATGAAATCAAAGGAATGTGACAGGGATCAAGAAAAGTTCCTATAATAACTTTTCTCTTCTTGAAAATGAAATAGAATGCTCAATTTGTAAAACCTTTGGCCATGAAGAATATGAATTCAGGAGTAATTTTCTGAAAATATCTCAAAGGAGAAAACTCCATTAAATCCCAAAATATGGAGAAAGAAAGAATCACAAACAGAAAGATGTGGTATAGTCTTGTATGCAGAAGGAAAAGAAAACCAGTGGTACATCGACAGTCGATGCTCAAAACACATGACATGTGACAAAGAAAAACTACACCCATATAATGCCTTAGAAAAGGAAAAGAGTCTCTCATTTGGAAACGACACTCCTGCTGTCATAAAAGGTAAAGGCTCAGTTTTCTTGAAAGAAAAATTCAAAGTTGGGATTGTTATGTATGTTGATGGCTTAAAGCATAACCTGTTGAGTGTGAGTCAAATGTGTGATCAAGGAAATGAAGTAGTGTTTCGATCAAATTGATGTGTTGTTCGTGAGCTTGATACAGGAGAAACCATGATCAAAGGTACAAGAACTCCAAACAACCTATACATACTCAAGGGAGGACAACAACAGTGCTATCTAAGAAAAAATGATGAAAACTGGCTATGGCACAGAAGATTGGGACATCTAAGATTTTCTCAAATAAGAAAAGCATGCAGATTCCAGGCTATTCGTGATCTTCCAGATATCAACATTCTTGAAAATACTATATGCAAATCATGTCAATTCGATAAGAAAAATGATCTCACTTCATCGAAAAGGAAGGGTTACCTAGTGAGCCTCTTGAACTTGTTCATACTGATTTATGTGGACCATAAAGGAAAAAGTCACCTCGTGGAGAAGAATACTTTATATTTTTCATTGATGATTTTTCCAAAATGTGTTGGATAGGTCTTCTAAATCATAAAGATGAAGCATTTGAAAAGTTCAAAGCCTTCAAAGCTTTGGTTGAAAATGAATCAGATCGCAAAATCAAATGCCTCATATCTGATCGAGGAGGGGAATTTACCTCAGATGAATTCTTTGACTTTTGTGAACAACATGGAATAAAAAGGCAACTCTCCACTATAAGGACTCCTCAACAAAATGTAGTGGTAGAAATGACGAACATAACTATTCAACAAATGGCTCATGCTATGCTATATGAACATGGAACTCCTGCAACCTTCACGGGTGAAGTTGCATTCACTACCGTCACTATTCTCAACCAAGCAAATGTTAAGGTAAATAGCACTCAAAATCCACATGAACTTTGGTATGGTAAGACTCCTACTGTAAAATACTTCAAAGTTTTTGGAAGCAAATGTTACATTGAAAGGACTGATGAAAAACTTGGTAAGTTTGAACCCAGAGAAGGTGAAGGTTTTCTTCTTAGCTACTCTTCCCGAAGTAAAGGATACAAATGTTATAATAAAAGACTTGGGAAAATTATTGAAAGTATTGATGTTGTGGTTGATGAAACATGCAAAAATCCAAAACAGATAAAAACCAAACATTATGACAATGAAGAAGATGATGATCAATTTCCCTTATCAAATCACATTGATTCTGAAGAAGAAACCAATGAAGCACCAGAAGAAGAGATAATGGTAGAAGGAAAGACTCCGTCCAGGTATGTTCAGAAAAATCATCCAGAAACTCAAATTTTAGGGGGAAAAAGGGTAGGTGCGCAGACAAGAAGAACTATTACAGAAGCCTCAAGCTATCTAGAATTACTATCTTTCATCGAACCTTAAAATTTAAATGAAGCATGCAAAGATGAATGTTGGGTCAAGGGGCCATGAATGAAGAACTTGAGCAAACTGAAAAGAATAATACTTAGGAATTAGTTCCAAGACCTCATGATAATAATATCATAGGAACCAAATGGATATTGAAAAAGAAGTTGAACAAAAATGGAGAAGTTATTAGAAACAAAGCCAGAATTGTTTGCAAAGGATATGCTCAATAAGAAGGTATAGATTTTGAAGAAACTTTTGCACCTGCTGCTAGACTTGAAGCCATAAGAATGTTTCTTGCTCTTTCTAGTTTTCAGAAATTCAAAGTATACCAAATGGATGTAAAATATGTCTTTCTTAATGGAGACTTAGAAGAAGAAGTCTATATTGAACAACTAGAAGGATTCATTCTTGGAAATGACGCAAAACTTGTATGCAAACTCAGAAAGGCTCTCTATGGTCTAAAATAGGCTCCAAGGGCCTGGTATTACGGTCTTGACAAATATCTCCACCAAAAGGGTTTTTCAAAGGGGTCAGCAGATAGCAATCTATATACAAAGATGGACACTGATAAATTGCTAATAATTATTTTGTATGTTGATGATATCATTTTTGGTAGCAATGAAGAATCCATGAGCTAGAATTTTGCTTCAGTAATGCAGCAAGAATTTGAAATGTCTTTGCTTGGTGAGCTTACCTATTTTCTTGGTCTACAATTCCAAAAAAATAAATATGGTATTTTTCTCTCACAAACCAAATATCTCAAATAGATCTTGAAAAAGTACGGCATGGAAGATTCTAAACTAGTATGTACCCCAATGATAACAAGATGTAGTATTAGCTCAAATGATGAATCAGCAGCAGTACATCAACCAAATTACAGATCCATGATTGGTAGTCTACTTTATCTAATAGGTACCTGGTTGGACACCATGCATGCAGTGGGAATAGTTGGAAGATTCCAAGCAAATCCAAAGGAATCACACCTTCAAGCAGTCAAAAGGATTTTCAAATATCTTCAAGGAACACAAAACATTGGTTTATGGTATCCTAGAGATACATATCTTACACTTCACGCATATACAGATGCAGATTGGGTAAGAAGTGTTGATGACAGAAAAAGCACTAGTGGTGGTGCATTCTATATGGGTTCTAGGTTAGTTTCTTGGTTCAGCAAGAAACAAAGTTCAATTGCATTATCTACAGCTGAAGCAGAATACGTGGCTGCTGCATCTTATTGCACACAACTAATTTGGATGATGCAAACCTTGAAAGATATTCAAATCACATGTACTCCACCCATATCCATTCTATGTGATAATACAAGTGCCATCAGTATTTCAAAGAATCCATTCGTGCACTCCAAGACCAAGCACATACCCATCAAATATCATTTCCTACGTGAACAAGTGCTTGAACAAAAGGTCAAATTAGAATATGTCCCCTCCAAAGAACAAGTTGTTGATATATTCACTAAATCACTACCCAGAGAGACATTTGAATATCTCAGAGAAAAGCTAGGAGTAGTTGCTGCATCATCCTGCTGTTAAATCCTATTTTTTCAGAGAAAGGTGGTTATACGCGAGTTTCATGAAGCGTAGTCGCGTACATATGCGGGTTTCTGTGGGAAAAATCAAATATTTGTTGGTTTAAAGAAAAGTAGTGGCTCAAACTCAGAAAAAAGGGATCTGCTATGGTTCTGCCAATTATCTGCTCTGTTTGATGATGTTTTCAGTCTATTGATAACATGTGGAAATATATTGGTCCTCATAAATTTGTTGATAACTTGATGTATATCTAATTAATGATGATGCTTTGATATCTCTTACTAACATATGCAATGATCAGATCCAACAGTGAACAGGTGGAACAGGTTCAGGGGGAGAACATGGTTGATGACATTTTGGGAACTAATGATGGACATACACAAGTTGCTAGTCTGGATGTTGTTGACAGATGTTGCTGATGGTGTAGATCATATGATAGTTGCTGATGACTATCATGGTCTTGTTTAAGATATTTGGTCTCTGTTATATATGTCATGTATATCTTTTAATGTAATAGTCATGAAAAGGCCTAATTTGTAACCCCACTATGCATGGGATGGATGATATAATGTTTCTTGTTTTTTACATGTATAAACAATTGATATATCCCCACTTGGTTTGGTGGATGAGTCAAATTTTGTATATCCCCACTTGGTTGGGAGATGGATGTATGTATGAGTCATTGGTGGTAGGAAGGTCATTTATGATGTATGTATAAAGTCATGTTTTTCTTTTAGAACATCTTTTTGCAGACTTTTCTTATGATCAGGGGTGCATGGGCTCGATCATGGGAGCTCAATCAGCACACTTCAGCATATCAGAGAATTCAACATGCACTCAGGGGGAGCATGACCCTTTGCCCTTGATGTCAAAGGGGGAGAGTGACTTGGTGTGGTTGTTGCCATCAAGACCAAAGGGGGAGATTGTTGGAATTATGATGTATGTGTTGTACTTGATGGAAACCCACTTGTAGCAGAACAAATCACTTGTATATGGTAACTAGATGAATCTACAGAATAGATATCAGATGTGATAGAATGCATGACAGTAGTGTTTACAGATGTGATGAAATGTAGGGCAACTTCAAGGAATCAACTCAGAAGGCAACTCACTCAGATGAAATATCATAGAATAACATGTAAACATTAAAGAATGACATATCAGCCTTCACAGAATGAAGAAAGAGAGGTATACGCAGGTTCTCCATTGACCAAGCTATGTATACATGCAGGTTCACTGTATACAAGTCACGTATACATACACATGCACTTTCACAGAAGGAAAAGCACATATACCTTGGAAACTAAATTTTTGGTCCGAAGTATTTGGTCCATGGTATTTTAATCCATGGTATTAGTCCAAGGTATCTCGCCCGAGGTATTGACCCTAGGTATTTGGTCCACGGTATTGGTCCTTAGTGGTTTTGGTCCATGGTATTGAGAAAGGCCTAAAACTGTAAAAGGAGGAGAACATCATTAGGCCAAGGCGTGCAAGTATCAAATATCTGATGAAGTGTGAGATCTAATATGCCAGTTATTCGCTTATGGTGTTGTGCTTGATCTGAACCAAGGATGAACCTTAGCGTTTGATGAAGGATAAGATCTAATGATGTATCAGGATCTTAAGGCTTGAAGTGAATTATCTTTATGTGGTTTGATCATGTATCTGAATAACTGGCGCATGTTGTAGTTTGTAAATATGATGATCTACGTATGACTGAAGTCTGGAATAGTTGTAATGTTTAAATCATCATTTACAGATCTGTTGGCAGGTTTGTTATAAAGGAATAGTGTCCACACGGATGCTGCTATTCCCACTAAGATGGGTGGCTATCTTAGAAACAAACAATCAAAGTCTACTATTGATTCCTTTTATGAATATAAATGAGAGGAGAACCAAGAAGGCCAACCTGAGTCTTGTGCTCGATTTCCTCCCTTTCTTGATAGAGTTTTTCTGCTTTCTCTTTGTCTGCTCAGCTTCAAAAGGACCTGTAGAATCACAACAACATACGACTATGCAAGAAACAAGGATCTAAGTTCATAAATAATGCAGGATCAGATGTACATTAACCATATACGAGCATATATAAACAGTACACAAGAATATGGAAGGAAACAAGAATAGCTTTATTCAGATAAAAAGTAGCAAGAGGATTACAACCATGAGCTCTGACCCAGCATCATCCTCTAGCTAAGAAGCCCTTCTTCACCTCAAGTAAAGCAAAATCACCCAACACTGTGAATGTACACCAGAATACCAACAACACTTCTCTATAAGTTACAAAATTCCAGCCTCTGGATCTCTGTGATGATGGATCCATATATAGATGATTACAGAGAGGTGAGTCATCTTTTGGAATCTTGATTAGTGTCTTCTCTCTGATAGTTCC
>APFE030427947.1:0-43159 GCA_000404065.3 Pinus taeda
AGATACTGATCGGCAAGAAGTTCCTACAGAGGGTAGTCAGCCAATCAAGGAAGCGCCAGAAACATCCTTAAGGAGGTCGACAAGAATCAAACGGCCACCGAGAAGGTATGATGATTATGTCACTTCTATTGCATTTACTGCTAATGACAATTAACAACTGTGCTATTAGGAAGCAATAGAAGGTTCGAAGAGTGACAAGTGGAAAGCAGCCATGAAGGACGAAATGATGGCCTTGAGTAAGAACGGCACATGGGATCTGGTGGAACTTCTGAAAGGCAGGAAAACTGTGGGGTGCAAATGGGTCTTCAAGCTGAAACGGGGTGTGAATGATACAAAAGACAGGTACAAAGCGCGACTAGTTGCAAAAGGGTTTTCTCAGAAAGCTGGTATTGACTTTCATGAGATTTTTTCGCCAGTGGTTAAATTGTTTCAATTAGAATTGTGTTAGCATTAGTGGCTTTGTTTGATTTGGAGTTGCAGCAGTTAGATGTTAAGACTGCATTTCTACATGGTGATTTAGATGAGGAAATATATATGGAACAACCGGAAGGGTTTGTTCAACATCGCAATGCGAAATTTGTCTGCAGGCTCAAGAAGTCATTATATGGCCTGAAGCAGTCGCCTCGGCAGTGGTATAAGAAGTTTGATTCTTTCATGTTGAGTCAGAAATATGTTAGAAGTGAATATGATCATTGTGTTTATTTAAAACAGTTGAATAATGGCATGTTCATTATCTTAGTGTTATATGTTGATGATATGCTTTTAGCAAGCAAAAGCATTGAAGAAATCAACAGGTTGAAGACTCAGATGGCAAGGACGTTTGATATGAAAGATCTAGGAGCCGCAAGACAGATTTTGGGCATGGAGATTTTCAGAGACAGGGACAATGGTAAGCTGTGGCTATCACAACAGAAGTATGTTGAGAAAATACTTTTGAGGTTTGGTATGAACAATGTGAAGCCTGTGTCGATCCCTTTAGCTTCCCATTTTAAGCTTTCTTCGAGTTTATGTCCTAATACAGATGAAGAAAAGGATTACATGTCTCAAATTCCTTATGCCAATGTAGTAGGATGTTTGATGTATGCGATGGTATGTACGCGACCAGATATTTCTCATGCAGTTGGGGTTGTCAGCAGGTACATGGCAAATCCGGGTAAAGAACACTGGTCAGCAGTGAAATGGGTGCTTCGGTACTTGAGAGGCACAAGTAGTTATTGTATTACTTACAATAAGAGTAGTGAATTTGTTTGCGGATATGTTGATTCCGATTTTGCAGGTGATTTGGATAAGAGAAGATCAACTTCAGGGTACATCTTTACTCTTGCAGGTGGAGCTATAAGCTAGATGTCAAAGCTACAAAACATTGTTGCTTTGTCCACTACTGAAGCAGAATACATTGCTGCTTCTCATGCTTGCAAAGAGGCGGTTTGGTTGAAAGGTTTGCTTGGTGAGTTTGGTAGGTTACAGGATAACATCAGGTTACTTTGTGACAGTCAAAGTGCAATACATTTGGCTAAGAATCCGGCCTATCATAGTAAGTCAAAGCATATTCCAATCAAATATCATTTTGTAAGACAGGTTATCACTGAAAGGGGCGTTTCTCTTGAAAAGGTGCATACAAAGGAGAACTGTGCAGACATGTTCACGAAACCAGTTTTGTTGGAGAAGCTACGCTGGTGTTTGGCTTCTCTTGGCTTGCAGAAAAGATAAATAATAATAACAGGGCATCAGGCGAATTGTTGTCAAGGTGGAGATTGTTGAGATTTTGCTGTTTGAGTCAAATAGGCAAAAATCTCTGAAGGATGACAACAATAGGGAATCAGTTCCTAGATTAGCTCCAGGTTGTTGGGAGGGAGTTAATGCCTCCTATATTTGATGTGAGGGAGTTATGAGGTTGTTAGATTCTCTATTCTATTTAATAGGCAACCATTCGGATGGTTTGCTAAGAGAGTTTGAGAGGATTTCTTGATGTAATCTCCAATTTATTTAATATATTCATGATGCCTATGTTTGGTGGACGTAGCCCAGATTGGTTGGGTGAACCACGTTAAATATTGTCTTATGTGTTTGATCTTCTGCTGTTTCTATTTGTTTGCTGCACCTGATCCAACATAATAAATCTTATTGTGAATCGGTAACTTTTCTTGTGAAATCAAGTCACTGTAGAAATAATGAATAAATCCATGTGATGTGTGTAGTTAAGAGTCGAAGTTCTCTGATAGGCAATTAAACTTTTATATATAGATTGAGGTAGTCTCTTCGGATAGGATTCCAAAGATAATCACTACCATGGAGTAACAGTCTTACATAGTGGTGAAAATGGAAGGGTCGCACCAAAATTTTGTTGGAAGTTGGAAACCTATAGTAGGAAATTTCACATGTCTTACTTGAGTAGATAAGATCATGGTTGTAATAGGTCGATGTATCCTTCATTTATTGAAGGAAATGCTTGTAAAAAACAACAACGGTTTGATACCATGACCAAATAATTATACTAACTAGAGTATTTTGTTTCTCGAGGGCATCATTATAGTTAATAAGGAAAAGAGATAACTTTCAATCAAACACAACAGTAAATAAATAAGGAATAACTAATAGTAATAGTGTTATTTCGAGTAAAAAAGCATTAGCATAGAACTATCAGTTATAAAGCCACTAATACGCAATATATCTATATATAATCAACATTGTTATAGAATAAGAAAATAGGGAATTATGTCGAATATAGAAGCAAGGATAGGACTGAGTTAAATTATACAGGCCCTCGACCATTGTATACATAAGTCTAGTTACATACAAGACCCCGAATGAGTAGGAAATAAGTTGGTTAATTGAATATACTCAAAATAATCACATACAAAAGGTCGTGAGTGGCCAAAACAATATGAGAAGAAAATTAATCTATGAACTCGGAACCAGTAAAAAAATTCCCCTATTATAATGACACAAAACTTGTAGAATTGGAACCAGATACCTGTAACACCCAATCAAATAAGAGAAAACTTCATTTAGAACCTGGGTCAGCAAGGAAGTATGATCTTTTAGATAATGAGAAGAAACATCCTCCTTGGTTGCATAATACAACTAGAACAGACCAACAACAAAGAAACCCTTTATAATTAGCAAAAAGCTCAGGTATCAAGGGTTATCTTTCAAAAAGTGCATTGGTTTGAAGTTACCAGCAGTAGTATTTTCGTAGTTTCGCTTAGTCTGCAAAAGTTGTACAAAATGCAAGTAGAGCTTTAGGATTAGAATAACAATGACCTAGTATATGAAAAAAATTATACAACAGACAAACCATAGTAAACTGGGAGTTTCAGGAGAAGGGATTGCAATCCTCACCATAAGGATTTTGTATAATATTTAGCTGTAAGATATTTTCCCACTAAGGAACCTCACAGAGTAGATTATCCACCATTCTAGAATTCCAAAGTAGCCATAGATTTACAACCCAAGCCAATGAAAACCCTAAGAAAGACAACAAATAATATTTTAGTAAGGGCTTAGGGTCTCATAAAAGATTAAAAAATAAGTGAAATTTATGTTGGTAGAATTGTTAAGATAATGGCTAAGTGAAAATCATACCATGTACCTTCCTTCCTAGTGTTAAGGGTTGGAGTTTGGAATTTCAAAACCACTTAAGGCCAGACGTGTGCAAATGAATGTCACACAGGGGTATAGGTTTGACAGTTACCTCAACTAAACCCAACAATCCATCCATTGTTTGATCCAACCCTAAGCGAATGGATGGTAGATTTGTTGATAGCTTGAAGTGCAAACAATGATGCAGATCTATCGTACGATCTGCATAATCTTCCAATAGTGGGTTTCAGTGTGGGATTAGTGGAAACATGAACACATTGGTTCCAAATTTCAAATGGAAGTATATCATTAATTATATCAACATAACATTTACCTTATTAACTGAGGGTCCTTAAACTTACATAAAATAGGTTAATTACAAGTATCATTACTGAAAGAACTTCAGAAGAGGTGCCAAAGTATTAACAATTTCTATCCAACATCAATTTCATATATATAGATATATTTTTTTGTGTAGTACCTAGAGGGATATTCCAACTTTTAGTAGAATGATCTGGAATAATATGATATCATACTCTAATGGGTGAATGTCCTTCATATATATGGTAGACCTTGTGGTAAATGAATTTAAAAACAAAAAAGTGTACGGTTTGTGACATGAACTCTTCACAATGGAATTTCCATCTTTTTCGGGGTGTTGAATCCATATATGAAGTCAAAAAACTAGTTTAAGCAATAAAAATCTAGATTTTCTAACAAATAGTTGCACCTGATTATGATCATAAATTTGTAAGAAACTCCAAAAAGTCACACTAAAGACTACTCCGTTAAATTACAGTTGGAAGTAATTGATGGTAAATATGTTTTTTATGTGTGTATGAGATATTTTCAAGAACTTTAATTTTGAGTGGTTTTCTAGAAAAAATTAAAAATTAAAAAATCTTTGCACAATTATCTAAAAAGAATGTCATGAATATTGCAACTATATCTCTAAATTATGGTAGAAAATTTAGGAGGAAGTTATCCACGTGACATTTAATTGTGTAAACGATGTAGTAAAAAGAGAAGAGAAAAAAGAAAAAAATAAAACGTGTATGCAAAAAAATATTAATTTTGGTAGCTTATGCCTAAATTACAACAAAATAAATAGTTTGGATCATTTAGAAATGAAGATGTGAAATGGGGAAAGATGCAGATGGAAATATGATCACAAACAACATATCAAAGATGAATAAGAAGAGAAAGATAATCAAAGAATGAGGAAATATATATGTATCATTAAAATAATTTTGCAATATCATGCCTAGAGTCCAAACCCAATAGACATCGCATGGGACAAGCATCTGTTGATATCACCTACTTGTCCTTATTTCCTCACCCACATGGGCCTGATAAGTTAATTCATCGCAGGTGCAAAGAGGAACCGAAGAGCCTTGAAATTGGTATAGTACCACAATAATATGAAATAAACAAATGTTACAATGAGAGTACAACCATGGTAATGTTTATAAAAAGATGAAATTCGTATCGAGTTGGCCAAACATTTCGAAGGTGTAGAGAATATAACTACGGGGAACATTTAATAAATTAACCATGAATTTGTAATCCATGGTGTGACACTAATTTGAGGTTAAATTTATCACTCTTGAATAATCAAAAAATATTAAAGTATTATGATGTTCATATGCATAAATCAAACTGTGTGTTTCAAGACAATACCCGAATAAGATTAAACATAATTATAAAGATATTAAGTATGATGAAAATTGAGGTGGACCATAAAGTAATAGTTATCATGTAGATTGACATTGGATAGAGTATGAAGCAACATGGATACATCTTTAGAGACTATATACCAAAAATAACTTGAATTCCTAAACTATAACAATGTCATTGAATGTATTAGAAAGGTACAGAAAATCAATTAGGCTAATTTAGTAGCCTAATTGAATGGAAATGTTTTAAGGAAAATTTGATGCATGGTACAATTAAACCATGGAAGGGAATTTGCATATGTATTATAGATATATAAACATAAAAAAATAAGAATATTTTGGAGTAGATGAAATTCAAAAATACCAATGTACTCCTTAAGTATTTATATTGGTAATGTTTCTATACTTCCATCGATTTGTGGAAATGAATGGGAATATATAACAAACCGATCACCATGGACTAGTAGAAGTAAGATAGGTACATTGAAATATACATAATAGATGTGTATTGGATACAAAGGTATCTAATTTACAATATCAAACTAAAATTATATAGACAACTCAGTGATTAGTAATTCCTTGATTCAAACAGTACGAAGGGAAGAGTTGAGGATGCCTACTCTGAATTCCGTAAGAGATTACACTTTTTCACTAAATGTAGCTATGACTAAATTATTAAAAGGAACCTTTGGCATTGACTTGATGTTATGTTAATGATATTAACATTTTAAGTATTAAGGGGTTTTTGCAGTGCAATATATTAGATATCATTTTGGGATTCAATTGCATTAAGTAAGTCATTCAGCTATGACCATTTCCATGAGAGGTAGTCGTATCTGACTAATTTCTGATGATTTTTGAATAGTTGAATCCCAAAATGATATCTAATATAATGCATTGTGAAAACCCCTTAATACTTAAATTCAAAAGAGTGAAGGGAACTCTACTTGAATGGTTCATGAGGCACAATACTTGCTAAGATTTTCCAAATGGGGTAGCAAGCTAAGTGGGCTTGATCATGGGGAAAATTCCACAGTTAAACGTGCTTGAGCCAGAGACTATCTAAGATGGGTGACCTCCCAGAAAGTCCTGGTTACTGAGTGCAAGCCCCAGAAGTGATGATTGATGCCACGTGATCCATTTCACTAGTTTCAATCCCACCTATTCACCCCTGTGAGCAACACCCGATGCAATGAGTGCTAAGTGAACTATTCAAAAATCATGAGAAATTAGTCAGTTACGACTAACTCTCATGGAAATGGTCATAGTTAAATGACATAATTAACACAATTGAATCCCAAAATGATATCTGATATTAACATTGTTTGAAAACATGTGGATAATGTGACTGTGCAGGGAGAATGCAGGAGAAAGTGTTTGGCATGAATACAAATGTATTGGAAGAATTACATTTCTTCCGACTATTTAATGCAATTAAATTGAAAGTGATGAATCATAGTTAAATTATGGGCAGCAATAAACCCATATCTACTCCAATAGTAGTATCGTTATATTAAAGTTATGATATTTTTTTGTAAACTAGTACTTAGAAGAAGGCATCTCATGTCTCCCACAAAATTGATTGAAACAAATTTTATAGGTAGCACTTGAAGGAGACATGTTGGTAGAAATCCATTCAATCCTATATCTGGGAAGGATCTAATTCAGGCGATAATGCAATGGGAATCTGTAATGCCAAGAATAGCTACCTCAGAAAGAGGAAATAAATTGTAAGATGCAAAAATGACTAGAGAATACACTAAGGACAATGTGAATTTAAGGGCGGGGGGAGGGGAATGTAATGTCCTTCAATTGTTATCATGCAGGGCAAATTTTAGACTGTATTATAGAAGAAAAGCTAGAACTAGGGGTAAAAATGTGAGTAAATATTTTATTACCAAATAGGTAAAGGGAATTTAAATGCTTGGAAATGAGACACCTAGAGATGAGACTCTTGCCAAATAAAATCCCATTGGTGAATGGGAATGGGTAATTATTTCATGATAATAATTCTAGATCAAATTCTAGATAAGCTTAATGGATGGGAGATAAATATTGATTAAGATTCTAGGTTGGAGAAAGATGCTAAGCTTGGAAAAAACATAAAATAATCGCGGGAGAGAAAGGGGAGATTTTCTAGGAAAAGCATAGGAAAGTGGATAAAAGGTTCATAAAAGTGGGACACTTCAAAAGGAAACCTTATCATGAAAGAAGGGAATTAAATACCCATTGAATAGATGAACAAGATTTTTTTTTTTATAGATGGGCAAGTACTGTCATCTTGGGGGTGAACAGGAGGAGATCAGTTCTAGGATGGGCGTTGGAGTTCAATTTTCCTAGTGACACTCTATAAGCTAATATGGTTTGAATCAATTGCATTGGATGTTTTTAGATCATTTCTCTTTATGTTTTATCTTATTTTGACTTAGCATACAAATAGATATATATGTGACCTTCTTATATATAAGATGATTAGATACACCTAGATGTGACAAGTTCTAAACATAAATTTAAATGAAGTTATTATCAGAGGTTTAACCACCACATGTGGTTGTTAATATTCTAAACTGAAATTTTATTAGAACATTTTGGAACCCTATGTATGTACTTATGGTGATGGAATGAATGTCGAATAATTGTGTCGCTATTGAATATAGCTCCAAATCATGAGTGTGCTCCTAAACATGTTCTTGAATTTTAAAAGATGCGATGGACAATGCCTTGTCCATAGTTATGGAGTTGCATACACAGTGTTGACAATATAGTCAGTTAGGCAGACAGCTTGGTATTTTCTTTCCACTACCTCTTTTAGTATTTCAAGTGATTGGCGATCTTTGGATATTGTTAAGAATTGTTCGATGTCAATGTCTAGGCTTTGATCCTTTCTTTAGTATGCAATGCCACTAGCAATAGAGACAGGTCTAACAATTCGTACTGTGATTCACTAATATGAATCATTGTGACTCTCTCATGATGTTATGACTTTTGAATGATTATGCTTCATCCACATTATAACTAGTTGCAATTATTGTGTAGGCGAGTTGTGTTCCCCAATGCATATGAAGGTAAATGGAATCGCTGAAAATGGGGAAATATTAGGATTAGAGATGAGGATGAAGTATGTTCAACTGGATCCAATCATAGCTGTGGAGAGAAGTCCTTGAAACCACCCGCGTAATTCCAAAACAAGATTGAAGTTAATGAGACCTTTCTCTAGCTCTGGTAGCAGATGGAAGCGATTACAAAGCTCCTCTATGAATCCCTCCTCCCCCAATTTCTCTTATATCACATTCAAATACTCCTGAAAATGAAACCCCACAATGGGTTTCTCCTCCATTCCCTTTGGAATTTGGGCATGCAAACCTCTTTTTCGGTCATCAAAAATTTCAGTACCTTCGGTGAAGAAGAAAGGAGGCACATGGTTTCAGTAAATGGAATGAAGGTGTTGATATATAATCAGCAAGGGCATCGAAATTTAGAGGAAGAGATTGAGGTGATACTCTGAGAGGGTGCAGAAGGAAGGTACGAAAGCTTCCCGGAATGGAATAATAATCGTTGACACACGCCCAAGTTCCTAAAAAACCACATGCCCTAAGTTTGTAAATTAAGTCAACATAGATGTGTCCAAACCTAAAAAAAAATTCCCACCAGAAGAAGATTTAACTTGATACTTTTAATTAAAAATATCGATCGGAAGCCTGGAAAGCTTTCGTAGCAAGAGGGTTGAATTCTCTTCTTGGCATTTTTCTCTGTAATGTATCTGATCTTGTGATGTTGACTCGGGTTGCAGGAAACTCTAGGTGGTATGGATGTCGGATACGAAGGTATGTCTTTGATGGAAAATGGTGAAATGTTTGGTTTTCGCTTTGGGTGGTATGTATGGTAGAAGACTAAAAATAGGACAAAAGAATTCACAATAAATTAGATAGAGGAATTACGTAGTAGCAGAGGCTTGAGATTTATAGTTAATCAGTCTCTGTTATTGGATTCAATCTTCTGGTTCACTGTAGGGTAAGGCGAACTTGGTATTGAGATATCTAATTCAAAATTCAATAAATTATTAACTGAAATTCAGATTCAATTGAGCTCCTACAATGAGGTTAAAAGAGAAAGGATCTGAGTGTCGTGAGGCTTTTGGTAGTGAATGCACAACTATAGTGAGAAGAAGAAGCCATATAAACATTTCCCAGGACCAGAGGGTGGGAGACATTCTGAGGACTAGAGGACTCCAAGCTTTTAAATTCTCACACATAATTTCGAGAGCCCCGTCGATAGTTGTGGAAACATTTTGAGGACTTCAAGCCTTCAGTTTTTTAGACATACATTTCAAAGCACCTATGGATAGTTGTGGAATGATGCCACATATCCATTTGTGCTGAATTATGAGGAGCTATAATGGCGACTCACTTTCCATGACCTCGGATAATTAGAAAGTTAGGAAGTGTTGGTTTTGTCTTTACATGTCGAGAGTTGCAAAAGTTGGAATTAGTACTGTAAGACCATTCCAGGTGGTCGAATCTCCCATAGTACCACCATCACTGAGATTATTATTGGAATTCTTGGTAAACGCGGTCGTCATCCACTACCAAGACACAATCTGTTATCATAATGGTGGTCCTCATGGGGTGATCCATTTCTGTAAGATTAGTTTTTTTTTTTAATAACAATTATAGATTTAAAAACATGTTCTTTCTTCTTTTGTTTTGTGATGAGTTTTCCTTAATTATTGGTGCTTACAAATAGGTAAATCTCGTTAAGTTTTAAAAGGAATTCATGAGAAAAATAGCTTTAGAAAAAAATATTGAACAACAAACATGTACAGTGGAGCAAACCATCAAAGAGACACATTAACACAGTGTTTTAATGAAGGATCTCACCCCTCCTCGGCTACATCTCCTTGGTCGAGCTTCCATGGCTTGGGCCACTGTATTAGCTCAATGTTGAAAGAATCATTTTTTCAAAGCTCTGTGGCTCTTTATAGCTGCACCAATGTGTTCAAAATGTCAAAATTACCCAAAAATGACTATTGGATCTCTGAAAACTGACCCAGGCCACTCTAGATATGAACCCCTTCCCCGGTGGCTCTAGGTTTCCCTGAACTTCTCTGTGGAAAAATTACCTGTGTAAATATTCTTTTTCCTCTCAAACCTATACCAATGTCTTCAAAAGGTCGAAATCCTCTAAAATTGACTATTCATTTTCCAAAAATGGTAAAACACTGAGCAAATTATGGCTCAAATAGCCTTTCCTAGAAAAGCTCCTCTAATTTTGGAAAAACTCTAGTTAGTCCTACCATTTTTGGAGTTCCCGCCAAATTGGTAGGTCCACCAAAATAACCACCACCCTTAATTACGCAATTAGTTATATTAACTACAGAATAATTATGTGTTAATCTTGTTTAAGCGCACTAAGGACATTTTATAGTTGCGGTTAGGTTGCTGACTATTGGCAGTCTTCATATGCGCTTAAATACAAAAACGTGGCCCATGTTTAAAAAAGCTTGCACTTGGTTCATTGGTAAGTATTGGTAATTGTGGGGGAGGTTGTGGGTTTGATTTCCCCTGCGTTCGTCATATGTTTTTTTTTTTTTTTTTTTTGCCCAAAATGAATATTGCACCATTCCAAATAGTTCGAGCTTTTACGTTGACCATATGACATTTAAGTGAATCTTAATATAATTTGAACTTTAAATGAATATTGCACCATTCAAAATAGTTCGAGCTTTTACGTTGACCATATGACATTTAAGTGAATCTTAATATAATTTGAACTTTAAATATGAAGATTTGATTTGAATATATATAAAATATATATAATATTATAATATGATATAGAGTTAAAAACCATATAATATAAAATAAATTATATATATAATAATATTTAAATAACTAAAAAAATTCAAATTCCACCTTGGAGGTCAATTAGGAAATTTCACCTTCACATAACCAAACTGGTGAATCGAGAGGTCACTCTTTTCACAGCCCCATTGGGCGAAAACTAAAGAAGTTTCTCCTTGCTGACTGGACTACCATGTCATCATTCTGTCATATTCTGCAATTTTCTTAGCTGTTTACGAAAACGAATAGCAGGCCTTTTCTCCTCCATCCGGACTCCATTTTTCGTGAAATAAATTGCATTGTGATCGACTTGATGAAACATACACATTCATATAGTTTTCCAGATAATATGAGAACTTTGATTTTTGAGCTAAATATTGAGCACCTGATCGTGGTGTACCATCAGTCTAGTTATCAATGCATACCTTGTCCTTCCAAGTTGGTGGAAGAAGTAAAAATATCATGCCCAATTGACTAATTTGGTGCATTGTACATACCTATAATTATCCATTAAAAAAAACACTTTTAAATTATTGTTCAATGAATACATTGAATTCAAGATAACGAAATCAAGGAATAGTTCCTATTCCCATTCCCATTCCCAAGAGCGTCGTGTTCCTCTTCAGACTATTGAAGGTAGTAAAATAATAATAATGATAATAAAGGTGAGTCTACGTGGAGGAGCATGACACTCAAAATCATTCACAATTGCATAGCATTCTTCTATAATAGATTCCACCCAAACTAGCAGACATCACCTGAATCGAGTATATCGTCAAGTCAAATAATGATTCTACAATGTAAATAATAATACTCTTCAAAGGCTTTTTAGTATCAACTATAATAAATAATACTAGGAAAAAGTGTTCTAAAAAATAATTTCATTAAGCAAAGATGTTCAATTGTAAGTAGATTAGAAACTAGACTTCAAATCATTTCAAATGTCAATTGTCTAAAAAAATGAAATCTAAGTATATAAAAGTATTTGTAAACCATTTTAATTATCTTTAAGTGTTTAGACATTAAATTCTATTAAACAACACAATTACAATTAACAAAGGTTGTAACGTTCTTTACTTCCTTCTAGTTTCCATTTGTCTTTTCATTTCTTTCACCATGTTTTGAAAAAAAAAGTAGCGCATAATTGCTACACAAAATATTAATATTATTCTATAATTCAAAAATTCTTTAAAATTTTAACTTTCAATCTAGTCATAAGTAACGAATAATTTAATCCCACACTAGTGGAAAAATATAAAGTTCATTTAAAATTTCTAAACAAAATGTCAAGTTTTGGATATTGCTATATCTAGATAAAAGTATTCAACACTTTAAAATGTAAAGCAAATTAAAATTTTCACAAATGTCTAGAACATCCTATTCATTACAATCTCATACTTATGAAATAAAAAACACATGCATAGTCAAATATTTCTCAGATGACATGGAAATTATTTTATCGAATCCTAAAAATATATATTTCAAAAGCCCATCATAAACATTATGGAGGCATTAAACCAATGCATGATCTATTTACATAAAACACCTAGATAGAATAATTCATATTAGCAATTTGTATCCATGACTATAATTTTATTTCTCAAATCAATCTTTACTTATTTTTGTTTTCTTTACCAATAACATATGTTCATTGAATATCAAGCAATGCGTCATGATTTATAAAATCCACTAATAAAAATAAGAACATGTTTGTAACTATACATCACTTAGTAATAATAATATATAAGTAAAAAAATTATATTTTATATATATATATATATATATATTATATGATAGAAAACAATGTATTTATTAACTATAAAATTACTGCAATTTTCATGTTTATTTACATTTCCTTAAATTCAATATAAATGACGCAACATCACAATGATGTCCAAGAATACTAACTGAATAAGCATTTTTAACGTTCATGGAACTCAAAATAAGTAAATATAAAAAAGGTTAACATAATAATTTTAATACTTTATTTATTTATATATAAAACAATAAAGTTTGAGGATAAAACATTTTATTATTATGTAAACAACTAAAATAATACACATTATATATATATATATATTAATATATATATATTATATATATATATATATATATATATATATATATATATTATATATAACCATAAATATAATTAATTTTAAATATAATTAATTACTTAATATTCCAAATACTTAATTTACAAAATATATGAATAAAATTTAAATTCACATTCACATGAGATTAAACAAAATCACATTTACTTTTATAAAAGTTAGTCAAAATAATCAAAACACTCATTGAAACTTTAATTCATTTTGCAACCATCCACAATTTTAAGTAAAACCAATAAAACTTAACAATTTAGTCACTTTCCACAATTAAAAATTATTAAGACAAAAAAAAAATGTTAGGATATTTTGACACATAGGAAATATTTAAGTATAACTTGGTCTAGTGTAGAGTTGGGTAAAGTTTGTTTATTTACTATGTACTTTTGTAACTTACAATATGATGGTCATGATATGTTCTAGAAATGAACTGATTGGACGATTCATTCTCTCCTCGGTATTTGTGAGAGGTGTCCTTTGGTGTTCTATCTGAGGAACTTACCTTGTAAATACGTACATGGTATTGAAGCTATTTAAAGGTCGCTTCTATTGGTGATCTAAATCTGAAGTCAATACAACTAAATTCGACTGTTGTTTCCTACATCTACTATCTTTTACCGCTTTCAGGCCAAAAGAACTGCTCTATTGTGTTAGGAACATCTGTTCTAGTGAGGAACCCTTTTTGTTACTTGGGAAAATGTTTCTGGTAGCCCTAGCTATGTCATTTTTAAGATCTGGAGATATACAATATTTATTTGCAGTTTTACTTATTTATCTCTCTATTTATTTCGGCTTGTTTATCCCTCTATTTTCTATTACCAGATCTATACATTTGATTTCTGTGTATGATCTTTTCCTCGTGACTCTGTGCAATCTGGGCAAATCAGAAAGAGAAAGGAAGCATTTCTCTCATGCGCATGCTCTTTTCCATCGTGGCGTAGTTTGATCTCGGAAAACCAAAAACATTCAGGAAAATATTTAGTTTCCGGTGAGATCTAACTTCAAACCATAAGGTTTGGTTTTTTTTTCATGTAAATTTTGGGTTGTGTGGTTTTTTGTTTTGTAGGAAAAAAGGGCTTTCTCAGGTAAGCATGCACTCCAAATCTTCAATGACTAAAAGGAAAACACTTCCTCTTTTCCAAAAATTAGTAACATTTTAAACTAGCTCACTTGGTTCAAAGTTACTTATGAGAATAGAGGTCTTGGGTTCAAGTTTTATTTGTTGAGTTACTTTTTCAAAAATCACATGTAACTTATGTTTTGAAGTTACTTTATGTAAAATTGTTCTCACCCATTATAAAAAAATGAGTCACTTATAATTCTAAAGTCTCTTTATCTTTTACTTAATTTACAAATAAGTGGGTAGCTCATAAAGTACCATTATAAAAGTGACTTTCACTTATTTATAGAAGTGGGTCCGATAATTTCTTTTTTTAAAGTGAGCTAATAAAATTATGTTTGGAAATGGGGGTATTTTCTTTTAAATATAACATTATCATTCACTTCCGCACATTCACGTACTTCGTGAGCATCTTCAATAAATTTTCTTCAAAAAGCCATAACTTCTTCAACCGAAAGTCATTTTCAGAGCTATTTTTTTAATTGACCTATTTTTTCGAGATCTTTCCATTGGAAAAGTTGGTTTCAACATCTATAGCTTCAATTTCTGTTATAATGGAATGTCCATACCATGTTATTCTTGACAACACCAACTACTTCCAATCGATGTCCTACATGGAGGGTTTACTTAGAAATAAAGGTCTATATAGAATAGCCTCAGGCCAATAGTCTAAACCTAAAGATGAAGATAAGGCAGTCAAATGGGAAAATAAGAAAGATCAAGCATGTATGTTGATAGTGATGTTTATTTCTCCATACCTTAGATTCCATATCGCATAACTTCATACCCTGATGAAGCAATGAAATAGCTTAATAAAGTTTTTGAAATTAAAAATGAAATTAGAGCCCATCAACTCGAAAATGAGTTGCTTACGTTGGACCCCAATAATTTTTCTTCCATTGAAATTTTTTGTCCAAGTTCAATACCCTTAGACTTCTCTTGGAAGGTGTTAAGGTTAAGAAAGAAGGTGGTAGCCTTATCTATTCCATTCTTACTAACTTAGGAATTACCTACTCTATGTTTATTTCCACCTTCCATTCTACTAGATAAACCTTTATTTCTCAAGGACAAGCCTAGAAGTCCCCCTCTTTTGATGTCCTTTGTGATTCTCTAATAAGAGAAAAAGAAAAAAATATTACATCTTGGTCTTCTTAATCTTGGAAACTCTTCTAAGAAAGCCTTAGCCACCCATCAACAACCAAGTTCAAACAATCCTAAGCAACAGCACCCTAGAAAGAATGGTCATAAACTAACCAAGGGTCCTAAGCACTTTTAGTCTCAAAATAAAAAATCAATTCAACAAAATTATAAGGCAAATAAAAACAAAGGGAAGAAGACTGATATACATTGCAACTTTTGTGATCTATATGGCCATTTAGAATCCAAATGCTTTAAGAATATGGAAGCCTTGGAAACAACAATGAAGAAGCATAACATACGTTTGGAGCACTTTTCAACTTCAACTTTATCTTCAGGAATAACACTATTTGCATGTGGTTGTCAAGCATCTCAGTCTGGTTATGCACTAAATGTATCTTCTTCTTCTCATACTCATGAGTGGCTCATTAATTTTGGAGCTTCTCATCACATGGCCAAAAACAAAGCCATGTTTTCTTCTTTAAATGACTGTAACACAAAAAATATATATGTTGGTGATGATAGATATTTTAGTGTTGTAGGGATTAGAACTATTCATCTACACAATGGTCAACTTAATGATGTATTATGTGTTCCTATCTTATCCTGCAACCTTGTATCTATATATAAGATAACTCATTCAGGTGAAGGTAAAATCATTGAATTTTCACCTCTTGATGTTGTAATTAAGGACCTAAGAGATCCTAGACAGATTTTAGCTACTACCATTGCTGATGATTCTACAAGGTTGTATAATTTTAACAACTTTGGGTGATAAACTCTTCCCTCAGTATTTGTTTCTCATAATGATGAAGTGAGCAAACTTTGGCATGAGTGATTTGGTCACTTAAGCTATCGCTCCCTTTAAAACCTATGTAAAGAAAATATCGTGACAGGTCTTCCTATGGTATCTTGCAGAGATGGTGTTCGCTCTAGATTTGTACTCGGAAAACATCATCGAGATAGTTTTGAAAAACCTACCTCGTGGCATGCCTCAACCCCTTTACAGCTTATGCATAGTGACTTATGTGGTCCACTTCCAGTTGTTTCATTCTCTGGCTACAAGTATTTCTTAACTTTCAATGATGATTTCTCCAGACACACTTGGGTATACTTCTTAAAACTCAAGAGTGAAGTATTTAACATGTTCTTTGCCTTTAAGGCTTTTGTTGAGAAAGAATCTAGACATCAAATTATTAAGCTAAGATCTGATAATGGTAGAGAATATGTTAACAACAAATTCATCAAATTTTGCATTGAGCATGGAATTTAAATGCAACATATTGTTCCATATACTCCACAACAAAATGGTGTAGTTAAAAAGAAGAATCACATCTTAAACAAAATGGCTAATTGTATACGTCAATCTAAAGGACTTAGTCTTAATTTTTGGGCAGAAGTAATTAATTGTGAAAATTACATGGTAAATCGCACTCCTACTAAGGTTTTAAATAATATCACTCTAGAAGAAGAATGGAACTCAATTAAACTAGATGTAAGTCACTTTTGTGTTTTTGGAAGTGAAGCATGAGCCCATATTCCCGGTGATAAACATAAAGACTTACAACCTAAGAGTGAAAATTGTAATTTTGTTGGATGTTCTGAAGATGTCAAAGGATATAGACTTCTTCCACTTAACTAAAAAAATGTATCATTTGAAGAGATGTAAAGTTTGCTGAAAATATATCGGCCTACGAGCCTAGTTTGATGGATGTGCCACCTCTCTCTATCCCTTCTGCCTATGAAAATATTTCTTCTTCAGATGATGGCAACAAGGATGAAAATCCTTCCCCACCTTCTCAGGGCCCTCCTTCGGCTCCTCAACTTCCAAAATGGGTCTGTACTACTTAGGATGCAGCAGGTGCTCTTGCAGGTGATCCTACAGATTAGGGACATACACGTTCAAAGCTCAATATAACCTCTTCTTTACTAGCTCAAGCTTTAGCGAATTATGATCTTGACACCTTTGTAGAAGCTTCAGGCCATCCAGATTCAGATGCAATTATGAATGAAGAATATTGTTCATTATTGGCAAACGATACATGGGATCTTGTTCCTCGTCCAAATGGAAGAAAACTTATTAGATGCAAATGGGTTTATAGAACCAAGTTTGGACCAGATGGAAAAGTTGATAAACATAAAGTTAGTCTAGTTGCTACTGGTTTTTCACAAGTTTAAGGCATTGACTATACTAAAACCTTCTCCCCTATCTCCAAAATGAAATCTATATGCCTTGTTCTTTCCTTTTCTGCCTCTTTCACATGGGAAGTCCATGAGATGGATGTTAAATTTGCATTCTTCCATGCGGACTTGCATGAAGAAAACTATATGGAACAACCTCCTGGATTTATAAAAACAAACTCCAGCCTTGTATGTCATCTTAAGAAATCTCTTTATGGTCTCAGTCAAGCCCCTCAAGCTTGGTATGCCAAAATAGATAGCTTTATTTTAGATATTGGCTTTTCTAGGCGTCATTTTAACAATAATGTCTACACCAAGAAAGTTGGTAAGTCTCTTATCATTATTTTTCTTTGTGTTGATGATATTATTCTTACTGGTAGTGATCCCCACCTTATAAACCATGTGAAATCCAACCTCAAAAACAAGTTTGAAATGACACAATGACGAGACTTTCATTATTTTATTGGTCTTTAGGTCTTCTATTCCAAGGAAGGTATTTCCCTTTCCCAGTCCAAGTATGTTTGTGATCTTATCCACTAATTTCACATGGAAGGCTGTAAGCCAACCCCTTCTCCCTTTCAGTCTGGAGCCAAGATTTCAATCACTTGTATTTCCCCTGAAGTTGATGCTACCTTATACCATCAGCTTGTAGGAAAAAATTTGTATTTGACCCATACCTGTCCTGACCATTCCTTTGTTGTTGGCCTTATTTCTCAGTCTATGCAAAACCCACATGAAAGTCATTGGAAAGTAGCTAAAATAATAATCTGTTATGTTCGAAGTACACTGTAGTTTGGGATTCATTACAGTGCAGAAGCATATCCTCTATTAGTTGGTTTCACTGATTCCGATTAGGTTGGTTACCCTGATGATTGGAAGTCTAATGTAGGTTATGTCTTCACTCTTGTTTATGGACCTATTACATGGGCTTGCAAGAAATAAAGTGCCATTTCTCTTTCTTCAATAGAAGTAGAGTATCATGGCGCCGTAGAAGCAAGTAAGGAAGCCCTATGGCTTCATCAGATCCTGTCATAGTTTGGCTTTCAACAGCAGCATCCGACTACACTTTGCTGTGATAATCAAGTGTCATTCAAATATGCAAAGGTCCTGTCCAACATTAGCGCATAAAACACATTGAACTACACATGCACTTCATCAGAAAGCTCATTCATGAGCATGTTCTTGAAGTACAATATTGTTCAATTGATGATCAAGTTGTAGACATCTTTACAAAGGCTCTCACGGAGGTGAAATTTACTAAACTTCGATTTATGGTTGGATTTCAGGAAGTTGTCACTAAGGGGGGATAGGCTCTAATGCCTCCTTCCTTCTCCTATTGTTTCATATTTTTACATCCTTCAATCATATACCAAGTTGTTCTTAAGGGGGATATTATGATATTCCGACACATAGGAAATAGTTAAGTATAACTTGGTCTAATGTAGAGTTAGTTAAAGTGTGTTTCTTTACTATATACTTTTGTAACTTACAATCCAATGGTCACGATATGTTGTAGACATGAAGTGATCCGATGGTTCATTCTCTCCTCTGTATTACCAACACTTGATTAGTGGCTTAACACCTAATTGGTCCATGATCTTTATTTAAAGAGCATGGAGGGTCATTTCTAAGGTGACTGTTAATGAGAGAAGCTTATGTAAATTTTCTATCTTTGACATTAATAAATTGTCTGAAGTGGTCATGGATTGTTTCCCTCTTTGAGGGTTTTAACCACGTCAAGAATATTGATGTACTGATATGTGATCTATTTAAGAGTGGTTTCCTTTGGTGTTCTATCTAAGGAAGTTATGCTATAAATACCTACAGAAAAAGAAACAAAAAAAAATGAAACAAGAAAAAGAACATGGTTAACAAACAAAGTAGAAAAGCTCTTCATATAAAATGTACTATAAACCAAAAGTTAAATATACTGCAAAATTGTATTTTAAATATAAATTGATAAAATTGTATATTATATATATTATTTTAGAATCTATTATCTAAAATTGTAATTTGAATAAATAATCTCCAAATATAAAACAAAATTGATTTAGGATGCTTCATGTAGTATTGGAGATGGAGCCAATTTGGTCAAGGTTTGTCAATATTCGAGCATGCCTAGAGAGACCATTTAAATGAAAACTCCAAATTTCGACCCCATAGTCGGAACTGTATTCCAATTTGCTTGAGTAGGGACCACAAAAAAATATGTTCATATAGTTGGGTGTGTTTAGAAGAATGCCAATTGGTCGCAGAATGTCAGAGCACCATCAAAAACATAATATTGGCCTCTGATGTCATAACTAGTCCAACGACTAACTTTCTTTTGGGAGGGCCCACAAAAGAAACATATATGTATAATTGCCTTCTTTATAATTTATTAATTTGTTTTTTCATATTACATATTATTTGATAAAATTAATTTAAAATAATTACTTTTTTTTTTATCAATAAAAACATAAAATGAATAAATTATACTTATCACTGAAAATGTTTAAAATATGGGAACCCGTTATCCCATTCTCGAAAGGAAAAAAATGAAGTATTGAAGCTGGAGCCAAATTGGCTACCAAGTGTCAGTAGTCAGGAGTATGTAGAGTGACCATTCAAATCACAATGTCGACCTCTGATCTCATAGTCGAGGCCGACCTCCAACTTGATTTCATTACGAGCCACAAAAAAATGTGTGTATAGTTATGCGTAACCTCATAGTCAGTCCAACCTCTGACTTGCTTCTACAAAGGCCCATGGAAAAAACATGCATGTCTATAATTTATTATTTTGTTTTTTCACATAACATATTATTTAGTAAATGTAATTTAAAATACTTTATTCTTTTATCAATAATGAAATATATTCAACAAATTTTTTTTATAAGAAATTTAAGATTTAATTTGAAATATATCAACTCATTATAAACTTCATCATAAAGCTTATTGAAGCCATTTATAAGAAATAATAATAATAACAAGAGTGAACCGAAATTATGAGCTGAATTGGTCAAGGAGTATCAATATTCAGGAGTGTCTAGAAAGACCATTCAAATGACAATGCCAACCTTCAACTTGCATTCAGTAGTGGCCACAAAAGAAATATATGCATATAGTTATGGACGTTTACAATAACCACCTCTAACATCATACTCAACGCGACCTTCGACTAGCTTCTACAAAGACCCACAAAACAAACATATATTTCTATAATTTATTATTTTGTTTTGTGACATAAAATATTATTTAACAAATGTAATTTAAAATTCCTTATTCTTTTATCAAGAAAGAAAGAAATTAAATAAATTATTTTTATAACACATTTATTTAAAGCAATTTTAGAAATATTATTATTCTTCCTATTTAAAATTTTAGGATAAAAAATCCAAAAACTATGTACAAATTAAAAAAAATTAAGATTAAAATACTTAAAATATACAGAACCGTCAACCCTCGTCTAAAGAATAAAACAATCTGAATATGGTTCATAAATTACAAAAGTTGAAAACAACTAAGTTCAATCTTAGTTGCAACCTGAAGACTGCTCGAACCTCTGCCTTTGCCAATATGGCTCAAAGATAGACCTTTTCCTTATGATTCTCAGTTGCAACTTAAAGACTGCTCGAACCTCTGCCTTTGCCAATATGGCTCAAAGATTGACCTTTTCCTTATGATTCTTCTCTAGAGAGACATCGATTGTCCAACCACAAATATGGTCCCAACCTATACTACAGGTTTCCTCTAACTCCAAAGGAAATGAAAAAACTGAAATGGAGATAGCTGCCCCTATTCTAATTTTTTTTTTAATGCGCTCTTTCAATCGTGACTCAAGCATCTTCCTCTATGCATGCAATTTACGAAAAATATGCATTACGAAATCCCATCATTGGAAACTCAGAATACTGACAGTATTGGTCTCGAAAGTTCTCCAGTAGCATTGAAACTTCAATTTTTCCATCGATTCTTTTATGATTTTACTTTTCTAGTTGGTAAGTATTAGAGACTCTAATCATTTGTCGCTTAAAGTACAACTTTTAATCCAATAAATTTAGTGTTCTAAAAATCAAATTAATAAAAGCTATGTGCCCTATGATAATCGAGTGAACGTAAAAGACATATAAAAACTCGCATACACAATTCTACTGAAACAGAAACATGCGTCAACTTCCGACATCGCAATGTGTTGCGCCCGACTAAGATTCGACTTATCTTCTTCTCGAGATAGATGTTTATGTGAATAGAAATTTGATCCCACAACTATCTAAAACAACATGATGTGCAGTTAGAGCTACCATCTTGCTCACGAGCCTTCTAAAAATAAAAAGATCCCTATATTCCAGACTTTGCAAAGTTTCAGAGTAAATTTTGGGAAATATTTGTTGTAATTGCTACAGAAAATCATGGAATTGGGGTCAACAAATAATTTGAAACCAGAACATATGGAATGAGAGTTGACACCTTGCCCAGAGGACTTCGGTAAATGCAAAGATGGGTCGAACTCGAACCTAACTTTGGTTAGTCAACAATGGTTTGTTCCTACAACATTGCATCCAAACCATTGAAACTTCAGTCGATAACGTATGTAACACTTATGACCCATTAAACTAGAGTTCGTTGATAGAAAGAACTGAAAAAATTACCATGTTTTGCCACTAGAATCTTAAGATCCGCTTACCTCAACAACTCTTATACTCTAAATTCTAAAGTCTCACCTACAAATTCTACTAAACAACAAATCATTATAACTCCAAATTATGCACCACAACCATTAAACCATAAAATAATTTTCATATATTTACCTATCAAATCATTGTCTAGAAGTTTGGCAAACAAGCACCCTCCCACATAACCAGACAACTTCAGAATTCCACACAAAAATTTACTACTCACATCCACCGAAGTAAAAAAAAAATCACCTAGTAACAAGGAAAACCTAACAACGGGAAGCAATGCCACACAAAAAACACAGGCACAGAAAAAAGAAATCCAACCTCAATGAGCGCCACAACACGAAGAAAAAAATAAAACAACCACTTTGAACACTAAAAATAGCTAAATCCGCTTCTCCATGATGTATTAACCATAATAATAAATTCTTCAACGCTCTTAAAACAAAATTAGCCCAAGTTAACTTGCAATTGTATGAAGGATCACTCTTCCTTGTACCTGCACTGTTAAATACGATCTATAGTGCATGGCAATATGATGTCGACCCCCGAAATTTAGAGTCAAAGATGCAGTGACTATGATGTCATGCAACAATTTCAGTGAAAATTTTAATATTAACTATACCAATATGAAAAATTACACTAATAAGAACAAACTAAAAACTTAGAAGTGGTCATAAATTAATAAGGGACACCAAAACTATATACATAAAATCACCAATATAAACCTGACAACCTTGACTCTTTAGCTAAATCAAATTTCAAATTTACCGAAAATTTGATAAACTTAAATAGAATCCTTCTTATAGGTAGCATTATTGTGTTGCTAAGCATGTGATCCTACCTCTTTTGCCCATTGTGTTAGAAAACATGGCCACGCGGAAGTATTCATTAAAGCAGACAGTATCCGGAAATTGCGCAGAAAAGTTAGGTCAATAAAGTTTTATGTACATACACGTTCAATACATTTGTCTAGAAATTTTGAATAAAATTAAAAATTTTCTATATAAAGTTTTATGTACAGACGTCTATTACATTTTAGTGACTGATTAACAACTGAAATTTATTACAAATTCAAAGAAGCAAACACGAATTCACGATTTAAGAAAGAAAAAGTAGGACTATGAGAAATCCAAAGCTGTGCGAAAGATATGTGGGAGAAATATTGTACTTCTCTTCCCATCAGTTTACACTTTTTATATTTGTACCAACGATGAATAAAAACGAAAACAAGAACCACAATTTAACAAGGTTTTGCATACATAGTAGCTTAAAAGAACTCTGGTTGATATTTTACTTTTCAGATAATGTTATTTTCTTGACATCAAAATCAAATAATCCCGATAGTAAACGAAGCACTTGTAATTTATATATTGGTAAATTTAAGACTACATACAAAGTAGACTACAATAAATTTGTTGATATTTTACATTTTAGATATAAACATGTAAAATTTTCTTTCATCAACATCGATATCAAACAATCCGAATAGTAAATGAAGTAAAATATGATTGATTTATATATTAGTGATTTTAAGTAAAACAACATTATATAAACTGAATGTTAACTTCTACACGATATTAATTATATTAGTTTTAATAAAATTTATATAAAATATTGAAAAAACATCCTTCATAATTTTATTAAAAAAAAAAAAAAAAAATTCATACTTTTGTTTAAAATTAAAATCAATGAAAGCTTAATTAAATATTTTCTAAATGTTTCTAATTTTTTAACCTTTTACATTCATTTAATATTTTTTTTAAAATTCAAAAATTTCTAATAAATATGAGTGACTATACTCATAGGTGTGCTTATTTCAGAATTAGACTTTGATTTTTTAATTTGATTATAAATAATTAATAGGTGGAGAGTAAAGATTTTTCTCAATCAATGGTTGAAATATAGTCATTTTTTTCTCTCTTTTAATTAGATTGATTAATTAAAAAATGGGCATATGAAATGAGCATGATTTTTTGGACATGTGGTATTAATAAACCACAATATTATAACAAAATATATTTAAAAATTAAAAATCTCCATCATAAAGTTGAGTAAATTTCCATGGATAAAAATATTTTTCCACATACACATATATAATAATAATAATAATAATTGGCATTGATAATAATAAATTATAATTTAGTTAGTTTTATAAATTTTTTCATTTTAACAAAGTGTTGTGATGTTTATTAATGATTGATGTTTATTTTAAATTGATAAATATATGCATTTACCATCTATTTGATTTATATGACTACCTTAATAATTACATGTATATAAATACCAATGTAATTTAATTATACCAACGATACTAGGCAATTTTTTTCCAAGATTAAAAATTGTTATCATTTTCTAAATTACATATTCAAATGTAATTTCCACACCAAAATATTACTATAATTGCATTAAGTTGGATGTAGATATTTTTAACACCCCAAACCTAAATATTACGATATTTGCATTAAGTTGGATCTAGATATTTTTAGCACCCCGTACCCCAATTTCTATTTGTGAAATACCTCAAAATTATCATGTTATTGTTTTGAAAGGTTTGGGAGCCAACTTTGTGAAAGTCATAGAAGAAGGAGAATATGAAGCTACAACTCCTAACCAAGGAAAAACTACAATGATCCATGAACAACTTCGACTATGCATACATCTTTCGTATGTCCCAATCCATATTTATACACAATTTCCAGTCAGATACATGGATTTAAAAGTTGCGTTTTCCCCTTCATATTCAAGGGATTTGTGTTAGTGGTTTTCCCTTCGAGTTGAGGCGGTGTTGCGGGGGAAGCAATGGAGAGTAATGAGGTACTGAAATTATTAACATCTTTGACATTGTCCTATTTAATTGTTTCACTTTAAATATTCAAGGGATTTGATTTGTGTTAGTGGTTTTCCCTTCGAATTGAGGCGGTGTTGCGGTGGAAGCAACAATGGAGAGTAATGAGGTAGTGAAATTATTAATATCTTTGACATTCTCCTATTTAATTGTTTCACTTTAAATATTTAAGTCAGTCGAGTAAATCCATTTTACACCAACACTATTTTGTCTTTCAAAAAGAAGCATTATTTTTTCTATTACATCAATATCTCTATCCATAACTATTATCCATTTTTTTTAACTAACATCAAAGTTTACGGGTTAGTGCAATTCATGTAAAATTTGAAATATGATTTATTTCATAATTTTTCTCATTCAATTCTTCTAAACTTTTAGTCTTTTGACTTTTAAGTATATTCTTTAATGTAGGTAAAGTAAGATTAAATTCATTACTTATTTTTGATAGTGTTGTTTGTTTTCCACCGTAACTTAATGGTTTATTATGTTCTTAAGTTCTCATTTTCTTAAAATGTAATTACTATAGTTATTGCAACTAGTATACAAGGAATCAATTGTCCACCTTATACTTCTGGCTCATTTTCATGAGATAATTCAGCAAGGAATCAATTGTCCACCTTATATTTCTTGCTCATTTCCATGAGATAATGCAGCTATCTCTACAATAGAATTACCTATGCTTCCATCTCAAGCTTCTTCTTCTTTTAATTCAACATCTCTAGTTATAATATACTTGTTGGTGATGAGATTATAGAATCTATATGCCTTAGACTCCTCATTGTATCC
Organism: Pinus taeda; assembly: GCA_000404065.3. Taxonomy (NCBI): domain Eukaryota; kingdom Viridiplantae; phylum Streptophyta; class Pinopsida; order Pinales; family Pinaceae; genus Pinus; species Pinus taeda. The sequence continues at coordinate 25,933 of APFE030427947.1, forward strand.
AATAAAGATACACTTATCACTTTTGTCATATAACTTCTTTCTCAAATTTTTAGGTGCATGTTTATAAGCAACAAACCCAAAAATTCTTAAGTAAGATGTATTGCAACTCTTACCACTCCAAGCTTCTTTGGGATCTCATTCATTCACATTGTTAGTTAGAATTATATTAAGACTATAAACAACATAAGCAATTGCTTCACCCCAATATTCATTTGTTAAATGTTTTTGCTTCAACATACTTCGAGTAATATTCATAATGGTTAAATTTTTCCTTTCAATTGCTCCATTTTGTTGTGGGGTATAATGTGCAGTAGATTGTCTCTTAATTCCATAAGTCTCACAAAAATCAATAAAATCATCATTTAAAACAAACTTTTTTTACAGCAGTCATCAATAAAAGTTAAAAAGTAAACATCATCATGCAATGAAGGCGTTTGCAAGATTTGAGACAGATTAGTGTGTACCATCTCCAATAGAGATTTTTCCATATATGAAACTCCCACGGGAGATTCCCTGAATGAACCTCTAACATATTACCTATGTTCGTCGCATATTAAATAATACCCCTAATTTGACTACATATTGGAAAATACCTCTAAAAATCACACTATTTAATCGCCTACCAATACTAACCCAATACACCTTCCCAATTTAAAAAACGCCTACTTTCACTAGATATCGTAGGTATCCATTTTTCATTAACATTTTTTTATATCCCTTTATATTTTTTGGTTAACTTTGAGCTTCATTTTCTATATCTGTCAATATAAAAATTATTTACCCCCTATATATCCCCCAATATATTATGTCAAATTTTCTTCAATATATACCCTAATGTGAACCCACCTTGTATAATATTGCTTCCCCAATGAAGCCTTTGTGGAAACTCCATATACAATTTTCTTTTTTTTCTGTGATGCTTTGCAAGTATACAACTCACACACGAGCTTGGTGGTTGTTGAATACCACGGGGGCTTCACTCAATAAACTTCTGACCTATCACATGCGTTCGTGGCATATTAAACAATACCCTTAATTTGACTACATGTTGGAAAATACTTCTAAAACTCACATTATTTAACCCCCTACCAATATGAACCCAATACAACTTCCCAATTTAAAAAACCCTTAATTCCACTAAATATTGTAGGTATCCATATTTTCATTGACATTTTTTATACCCCATTTAAACTTTTTCATTAAATTTGAGCTCCATTTTTTATACCTTCCAATATAAAAATCATTTACCCCCTATATATCCCCCAATATATTATGCCATTTTTTCACTAAATATATATCCCCAATATGAACACATGTGGTATAGTATTGCTCCCTGAGTAAAACCCCCGTGTTGAGTAGTAGGTAACTATTTCATTATATGTTCTTCTATAGAAAGTCTAGACCACCAAAAAAGAAATGGCCATATCTTAAATGCCATAACCATGAGTCGTTCAAATTCTTAGTTTTATAAGGAGGGAGAAAATTTATTTATCATTATAAGGAGAAATAACCCACTCTTTTTCATCTCCACTCTTTCTATCAACCACTTAGATATTTTATCAATGATTGTACATACTTTATTCTTTAGGAATACTCTACGTTTTCTCTATCAATTCTCCAATATTCAACAAATTGCATTTTAAAATACATACATACTACACATCATTAATTATTTGTCTTTCACCATTTCTAGTAAACAACAACCATTCCATTACCTTTAACACATACCTTATTATCATTTCCCAACTTGTCCTCAAGTTGAATACTAGTGTCTAGACTAGCGAATAAATCTTTGCTTCTAATCATGTGTCATGTGTTTGTTACAATGGTCGTGCAAAAACCAAATATCATTTAAACATTATTGAATCATATGACAAGTAAAAAAGATTGTCTTCTAATTATATTCAGACTCTTTTGTGATGTGTGTAGGATTCTTATCGTCGCTATCTGCTTCTTTCAACACTTGTTAGCAAAATGATCATACTTTTTGCAATATAACATTGAACCTTAAACTTACCATACCTTTGATTTCCTTGTTTTCAAGCTCAGTTGTTACTCCCACCTTAAATCACCTTAAATTAGAAAGACGCTGCTGATAATTCTTCTCATGCTCAAAATTATCTCACATACATCTTTGATGAACTACTTTCTCTCCTCTTCCTCTATTACTCAACCTTCCAGTAGCTCTTCCCTTAGTAAATTTGTCTCCTCTTCTTCTATTACTCTATCGTCCTTTGCATCTTCGTTTAATAAATTGCAGCTGAATTTTGAAGGCATTCCCCACTGCACCATCATCATATCTACTCATCATGAATTCAAGTGCAATTAGAAAACCTATCAATTCATTAATTTTCATTTAACTTGTATATTTAAACCCTTCTGTGGAACCACAACTACAAATTTCTTCCACAAACCTGCAAGGACATTTTCAATCACTCTCTTATTTGAGAGGCCTTCTCCATATTGTCTCAATTGATTAATATTATTAATGACTGTAATTTCACTATTCTTCATTTTTCAGATTTCCAAAATCTCTTCTTAAATTCTATAACTTTGACATTCTTCACTTTGGATATACCATGGTAATAAGATTCAAAAGTGTCCCATGTCTTTTTTGAAAATGCTGCACTTAACACCTCTAAAAATATCATCATCTAAGTCTTGCTGAATAAGGTAAAAACTTTGTTATCATTCTTTTGTTCTCCCTCAACAACTTTCACTCAAAATTTGTTAGAGAAAACTCTATTACTTGATGAACAGGGTGAGGATGCTCACGATACATAGAAGTGTCGCATCCCCAAAAATAATCATGAGAATGAAGCATATTTTCATTCTAATAAACCAGGAAACTTAACTTTTCCGAGTTAAAATAAGAACATGTGACTAGTCACAATACTGGTATTGGCTGTCATCTCTCACTTTACTAAAATCTTCAACAACAAAAAAGGCTAAGATCCAACTAGGTGTCTCTTTTGGAATTCAGTAATTGAGAGACCTTGCCAATAATACCTTGAATTCTCCTACATATGTGCAGAGTATAACGAAATTAGTCCATCAGAAACTTCAAATAATGGTTGGCAGATACGATTTGCCACAAACTCAGTCTCAAGTGCACGTACAAACTTTCTCTCAGACTCCACAGAGCGTTGTTGCTCTGATACCAAAATGAAAGTCCGAGCACAAGGAAAATACGTAGATAAATGCTAACCAAGGAAAGACTAGAAAGGCAATTAATAACTACGACTGTGCGTACATCCTTCTTCTGCCCGGATTCATATTTATAAAAGAAATCTAGTTGGTTAGTTGGATTTAAAAATTATTTTTGCCCTTTCAGATTTCCGCGAGTTTTGGCAATGTTAGTCCCTTCTGATTTCGAACAGTCGAGGCAGTGCTGCGATGGAAGCAGTGGAACCAGTACTAAGGCGTTGAAATAGTTAACATGTTTAACCGTTGATACTGAGCTTGGGTGCAAAATTTCCAGTCATTACACTCTGGAGTCTACACCCAGGATTGTGAACTGGAGTGGGGTCATAGTGCATTGAATCTAAACTATGAATTGGGTGGATTGAATATGGACAATAGCAAAGAAAAAATCCATGTAAACCATGTGTGTACCAAATGTCTATCCGTGAGCCTCAGCCCGTGATCAAGAGTTTATGGGAGACATCATCCCCGTCACACAGATCCAAACCCAGTGTTCTGATGAAATTTATGAAATGGGATAATGGAAGTTATCATCGACAATGTTTGCCTACCATGGCAATTTTATTTAAATGGAGCTTATACCTATTCAATCGAAACTGGGCGATCGTTCACGTTATATTACGATTTCGAATCGAGAGTAAACAGTCTCGACAAATAAGAAATGGTATCCAGATCTAACAATCTACCGTTACCGTTATCAAAATTTAAAATCACATTGCAAATAAGTTTATTAAGTAACCACATAGCAATGAAAATACAAACAGAAGATTAACATTTACTGTCTGTTATCTGGATATGGACACTGATCTTATTGAGTTGGGTTGGGATATTTCGTTATTGAGCGGTGCGCTCTTTCATTACCAAAACTACAACATTAACTGTTAAATGCAACGCTTCGATTTCCCTCTCAGATCTGGAACTGTGAAATGCAACAATTCGGTTTGGCTTTCAGATTTGAAATGCAACAATTTTACTTGGTTCTCAGAACTGCAATCTTAAACCGGTGATCTCAAATACGGCTCCCACGACTATTTGACAGGCGGATTTTATCATTCACTTGCAAGACGGAACCTCTGTTCATTTCCAACATGGCTCCTAAAATAAGTCGATCAAATAATCCAAGCCTTTGATAGCAAAAGCTAGGGACTGATCTCCCTCAGCTATTGGAAGAAGATGTAGGCCACCTGTCTTTAGATGAAATCTGCACCGTAACAGGCTCGATTCTGGCCTATTCAAACGTCCGATCATCAATATAGGAATAGGAAAGAATAAACTTTTACAATTGAAAAAACAACTAAAGCATACACAAATGAGATATGTAATTGGGATATGTAATTTAATGATAATTTTCTGGTGTAATATCTTTAAACGCACCTAAATGAATGAATGAGCAGGGCATAATTCACATGGAGCGTACGGAGAGAAATTTTCTTGGCATTTCATTAAGATATACATGTGTGCTAATATTCATGGAAATCTTATAAATGAAACATTCAAAGAAAAGCGTTACGAGACATTATGATATGGACGTCTGTAGCAAAGCAGAGAATACTCAATATGATTAAGTGCCAAATACATCCACAAAATGGAGGTCTAATCAATTATAAGCCATATAGTCTTAGACCCCTGCGATAGAAATAACAGATATCTAACGCTACAAATTGTGGAAATAGATATTACATCAAGAGAGAATACGCATTCTGTTGATGTCTACTTTCTACTTTTCTCTCAACCAGTTATAATACTCTGCATCTTATTCACATTCTTCACCATGCCATGAAATCGACGCAAACTAACTCGTTATATGTTCAAACGTATTTGTATAAGTACTAGCCATTGAAGTCGAAAACTTCACGCTAATTTGGCTCTCAAAACTTGTTGCTAGTATCGCGATTTTTTCCCTATGTATTGGAGCGGGCATAGCAGAAAATTTCCTGGTCGGGCATTGGCCAGGGTCTGCGCAGGAATCAGAGATGACACCGGACACTTACCCGAGGTTCTAGTAAAGATGCTAGATCCTCGGAGTAATTGCCAAGTTTCCAGTTGCCATCCGTTCATTATATAAGTAAACTAGAGGCGTTCTCCGTCATAACGAAGGATCGCAGAAATTTAGTCTGCCCATGAACATATCGACACTTATTCAATTAATCATAACCCTCATGTCATTTTAGTATTGATGAAGCTACCAGAACATGATTATTGGGATTATCATTTTAGTATTGATGAAGCTACCAGAACATGATTATTGGGATTAAATTAGTGTAGTTATGGTGATGGTTGGTAAATGTACATAAACATCCCTTCATAAATCATATTCATAAGGGTTTTTATTTATGTATCAAATTTTTTTAATTATAAAATTAATTAAAATTATATTTATATAAAATAATTATGTATATTATTATTATTATTATTATTAAGAAAAATAAATATATAAATTAAAACATTTACCCATTTAAATATATATATATAATACGATTTTTAATTATAAAAATTATTTTATTTTATTATGAATATTTCTAATGTATAAATAATTTTTGTTAAAATATTATGCATCAATAATATAAATTATGAATGTCACATTCCCAAAAACAATATATCAATTTGCATTATTACATCTAATTGCATTATTGTACTTCTACTGTAAATGCACTTACCATCATTATTGTACCTCTACTATCATGGGGGGCAATAAATGCCGTCTTGCTAACTCAAAGGTACCTATAAAGAAGATTAACGCACTAAGTACCTTTCAACTTGGTACTTAAGTCAATCATGAATACCTCTCAATCAGCAGATGTTTTCAGTGATATTTATATTCCTTCGAACTGAAGGGTTTCCAAGTTTTTACCTTAGGGTCATGAATATGTCTCAACAAACAATGTTTTTCTTATTAAGTATATTCATATTTATTAGAATTTGAGTATGATAGATTAATATCCTATGTTTTACTAGGAAGGCTTTAGAGAGATAATGTTTTAGATATTTCTTTATAATAACTAGTTTTGTATGAGAGTTTTTTTTTATTAAATAAGGCTATATAGTTATCTTTTAAGTTTAATTATTCAATTTGAAAGGTTATATATCAATTTAAGTTGTGAACTAACGTTCACATTTTACCGAGGATTATAGAGTAGTTATTCCATTTTAGGTTAAATATAGTATAATTAGAGTAAAAACAAGAACGCATATAATTTTATATTAATAAAAAATATATTAAAATAACAAGATAATTTACCATTGTATTATTTATAGTTAGGGAGAGATAATAAGAATTTTATTGGTGGATGGTATTTTTTTTTTTTAACTTTAATATCAAATTTAATATTATATTTGTTCATTTTATTTTGGGATGAAAATTTCTTGCTATATTATATGTTATTGTAGGAGAGAATTGAAGGACATTATCATCCATTTATTATAACATATCCATTTTTCAATACACATAAGGATATTTGTATCATTTCTTTTCATATAATCATGAGATTTATTAAAACCATTGGAATTATTTTATCTTTCACTTTCCAATGTTTTTTGAACATTAATTACTAAATTATTATAAAAGAAAATTGAAATATATAATAAAATTTATTAGTAAAGATATTAAAATTAAATTTCTTATCATTTTCAATAATTATAATGAAAATGTTGAATAATTTATAAAGATGATTTATTGATACAGTATATCAATTTATTAGAACATTTACATTTTCCAACATGTATAAAAATTTTTATGAAATTTATTAACAACTCTTAAAGTATTTTCCATATCATTTATTTTCAATAATTATAATTAAAATAAATATCCGGCATTATATATAAAATAATTTAATAAAACTAAAAATATATTTTAATACATTATATTTATTTATGATACTTAATATCTAAAAATATTATTATAGATTAATCATATATATATTATTGCAACAACAAAGAAATTGAAAGGAGGATTATTTCTATTAATCTATATATATACCATACCAATTTAAATATTTTAAACATAAATTAATTTTATATAATTAATATTAAAAATTTATTATTAATTTTAAGTTAAAGATTCACAATATAATAAACTTTAATATAATAATTTTGCATTCTTATATAAATATATATATATATTATATATATATATATATATATATATATATATATATATATAATATATATATTAAATAATTTTTATAAAAAATAATGTATAAAAAATTAATAAATAAATTAAAAGTAAATATAGCAGAGAATTAAAATAATGTAAATAGTTAATTATGAATTTCTAGGTAAATAGTAAATTATGAATAATTCATATTAGCAATTTGTATCTATGATTATAATTTTATTTCTCCTTTATGTATTTTTGTTTTCTTTACCAATAACATCTTTTCATCGAATATCAAGCAATGCACCATTATTTACAAAATTCACTAATAAAAACATGTTTGTAACTATCCATCACTTAATAATAATATATAAGTAAACAAAATTATATATATGTGTGTGTGTGGGGTAGAAAACAATGTATTTATTAACTATAAAATTATTGCAATTTTCATATTTATTTATATTTCCTCAAATTCAATATAAATGACACAACATCACAATGATGTCAAAAAATAATTGAATAAGCATTTTTGACATTCATGGAACTCAAAATAAGTAAATATATAAAAAACTTAATATAATAATTTAATACTTTATTTATTTCTATATAAAAACAATAAAGTTTAATAATAAAGCATTTTAGTATTATGTAAACTATTAAAATAATAGAAACATTATTGAAATTTCAATATATATATATATGAAAATATCATAATATAATTAATTTTAAATTTCATTAATTACTTAATATTCCAAATATTTAATTTACAAAATATATGAATAAAATTTAAATTGATATTCAGATTCACATGAATTTAAACAAAAATATCTTTTACTTTTATAAAGTTAGTCAAAATAACCAAAACACTCATTGAAACATTAATTCATTTTGTAACCATGCACAATTTTAAGTAAAACCAAATGAAAAAAATAAAATGTTAGGATATTCTGTATTGAAACATTAATTCATTTTGTAACCATGCACAATTTTAAGTAAAACCAAATGAAAAAAAGAAAATGTTAGGATATTCTGACACATAGGAAACAACTAAGTGTAACTTAGTCGAGTGTAGAGTTCGGTAAAGTGTGTTTCTTTACTATGTACTTTTGTAACTTACAATCCGACGGCCATGATATGTTGTAGACATGAAGTGATCTAACATTTCATTCTCTCCTCAGTATTACCGACATTTGATCTGTGTATTAGCACTTGATTGGTCCATGATCTTTATTTAAAGAGCATGGAGGGTCATTTGTAAGGTGACCATTCATGAGATAAGTTTATGTAAATTTTCTTTCTTTTACATTAATAAATTTCCTGAAGTCGCTGCGTTGGCTCAAGCCGTGGACTATTTCCCTCTTTGAGTATTTTAACCACGTGAAGAATACTAGTGTATTGATCTATAATCTGTTTGTGAGGGACATCCTTTGATGTCCTATACGAGGAACTTACCCTATAAATACATCAGAGCTATTTGAGGGTTGCTTCCGGTGGTGATCCAAATCTGAAGTCAATACAACTACATCTGATTGTCGTTTCCTAGATCTACTATTTCTACCACTTTCAGGGCGAGAGCACTCCTCTATTGTGTTAGGAGCATCTACTCCAATGAGGAATCATTTTTTTTTCACATGAAAAGGTTTCCGGTAGCCCTAGCTACGTCATTTTTAAGATCTTGACATATACAATTTTATTTGCAGTTTTACATATTTATCTCACTGTTTATTTCGGCTTATGTATCCCTCTATTTTATATTAGCAAATCTATACATTTCATTTCTGTGTATGCTCTTTTCCCTGCGACTCTGTGCGATCTGAGCAAATTAGAAATAGAAGAAAGTATTTTTCTCATGTGTATGCTCTTTCCTGCACCAGCATAGTGTGATCTCGGAAAACCAGAAATATTGAGGAAAATATTTAGTTTTTGGCGAAATGTAACTTCAAGCCATAAGGTTTGGTTTTTTTTGCATGTCCATTTCCGGTTGTATGGTTTTTTGTTTTGTAGACAAAAAGGGCTTTCTCAAGTAAGCACTCACTCCAAATCTTCAGTGACTAAAAAAAACACTTCCTCTTTTCCAAAAATTATTAACATTTTAAAGTAGTTCACTTGGTCCAAAGTTACTTTATGAGAATAGAGATCTTCGGTTCCATTTTTTCTTTTTGTTGAGTTACTTTTTCAAAAAACACATGTCTCTTATGTTTTAAAGTTACTTCTTTTTGTTGAGTTACTTTTTCAAAAAACACGTCTCTTATGTTTTAAAGTTACTTTATGTAAAAGCGTTCTCACCCATTATAAAAAATGAATCACTTATAAGAGAATAACTATTTTGAAAAATAAATCCCCACATTTAATTTATATGCTACTAAAAAATAAAAAAAAAATATTCTATATTATTCTTTGAAATATAAGTCTTTACCATTTAATAATTATTAATAATTATATTAAAATTTTTAAAAATCCAATTTCAAAAATAAATTTTGAGGGGAAAATCTTGATTTGTGTTATTTAAAATGATTTTTTTTACTGTATATATGGATTCAGCACCCTAAAAAAACCCTAGGCCACTTTGATTGTGTTGGGGTTTACACATCAAACATGTGATTTCAATAAATTTCTGCAAAATTTTAGAAAAATTAAACCAGAAAAACCTACCAAAATAGCTCCCAAAAAATCTCACTAAAAACAATTAATTTATTTTAAAATTTGCATTATTACATCTAACATCATTATTTTACTTCTACTATCATTCCACTAACCAATAGCTTTGCACTTCTACTCTCATCGGGGGACGATAAATGCCCTGTTGCTAACTGGAAGGTACCTATAAAGAAAATTAACGCACTAAGTACCTTTCAATATGGTACACTAACATCACGAGTACGTCTCCTCAAGCGTTTTTAATGATATTTATATTCAATGTAACTTAGCTTTCTTGAGTCTAGCACCTATAAAGGTACCTATAATCTAGCACCTATAAAGGTACCTATAAAGAAGATTATAGCACTAAGTACCTTTCAAGTTGGTAACTAAGATCATGAATACCTCTCAAACAACAGATTTTTTTAGTGATATTTATATTCCTTTCAGTTGAAGGGTTTCCAAGTTGGTACTTTAGGATTATTAATATGTCTTGACTAAGGATGGAATTTGACAAAAAAAAGTTGTTCGTTTGTTCATTAAATAAAATTAAAAAATTTGTAAAACCAACAATTTTTTTTTGGAATTGTGAAAACGGGAGAGAAAAGTAAAAACCGTACAAGTGGGTCTGATTTCAAATTCCAACCCACTTTCAACCAATAGTGTTTTTTATAATGATATTCATATTTATTAGAACTTAAGTGTTCTAGACTAATTTATTATGTTTTATGGGAAGGTTTTCTATAGATAATGTTTTAGTTTATTATTCTTTATAATAACCAGTTTTGTATGAGAGTTTTATTCATATTAAATAAGTTATAGTAAGTTAAATTAAAAAAAAAGAAATAATATAAATTATAGAAACAAACATGTGCAGATTTCAAAGGCCACGATTCGCATAAGTTTATGGAAATTGATTCGACATCAAATGTATTTTCCTTTTGGAGAGTTTTATGTTGTTGGTTCAATACTCACGTGTGATTATAGTATTTATTGGGCAGCCTATAATTGAGGTAAGGGTTTCTACCTTAACGGGATGTTTGCATGTAGTTTGTTTCATCTTATGAATTGTACATTTATATGTTTATCTGAAATACATGGTTATGGTAAAAATATATGTATATAGAGTTTTATGCAGTTGTTATGAATCTCTGGAATGGATTATCTAACTGATAAAATCATATTTAAAGCATTCAAGTTGCAACATTTAACTAACTTAAACTTGGAGTAATCTATGGGTTAGTGTTGGTTTTGGTTTAATTAATACTTTGAACTAAGGCATGAATAATAAACGTCTACTGTTGGAAGTATGAGATTTCATTAAGTTATAAGTATATATGTATAAGTAAGATGATAACTCTATAAGTAAGATGGTAACCCTAACATCACGAGTACATCTCATCAAGGATTTTAATGATATTTATATTCAATGTAACTTAGATTTCTTCATTCTTACTCACTCAAAGGTACTTATAAAGAAGATTATAGTACTAAGTACCTTTCAAGTTGGTACCTAATATCATGAATACCTCTCAATCAACAGATTTTTTTTAAGGACATTTATATTCCATACAACGGGTTTCCATGTTGGTAACTTTGAGATTCCAGTTATATTTATATTCAATGTAAGTTAAGTTTTTTTATCTTACTCACTCAAAGGCAATTATAAAGAATATTATAACACTAAGTACCTTTCAAGTTGGTACCTAAGATCATGAATACCTCTCAATCAATAGATTTTTTTAATGATATTTATATTCCATAGAACTAAAGGGTTTCCAGGTTGGTACCTTTGGATTCCAAGTTGTACCTAAGATCATGAATATGTCTAAAAAATAGTGATATTTATTTGTGTAACTTAGGTTTATTCCTTCTTACTCACTGAAAGGTACCTATAAAGACGACTATAGTACTAAATACCATTTAAGTACTTAAGATCATGAATACCACTCAATCAACATATTTCTTTAATCATATTTATATTCCATAGAATTAAAAGGTTTCAAGTTGGTACCTTTGCGATTCTAAGTTAGTACCTTATATCAGGAATATGTTTCAACAAATAGTGTTTTAATGATATTCATATTTATTAAAATAGTGTTTTAATGATATTCATATTTATTAAATTATTATTAAGACATTTATATTTATTATAATTTGAGTGTTTTAGATTAATATATTATGTTTTATAAGGTCTCGAAAATGTCTTAAAATTATTTTTTGTATCTTAAAAAGGAAGGCTCTAATTTGGGAAATTCTACAGGCTATATACTTAGCTGGGCCAGGTAGATGTACACTGTGCAAGTCTGATGAAGAATCCATAAACCACCTTTTCATCACTTGTGCTTTCACTAGACAGATCTGGGGGGAGGTCACTGCGCTGCTTAAGATAAAGGCAATTTGGGGTCATGATTCTTTGGAGTCAGCTTGGAGAAAATGGTGGCAAGACTCCCCGAAAGGAAACCTGAGAAACCTGCCTCTCATATTCTGTTGGGGAATATGGCTTGCCAGGAATAAAAGCATTTTTCAAGACAAGGATACTCCCACTTTCATCACTGCCACTAACATAGCAGCCATATACTCTGCTTTATCGCCTCCTGAGCAAAAGGATCCTAAGCAAAAACAAAACCAAATCATCATCCAGGAAGGCATCCCTTGTGGCTATTTTGATGGGGCTTCACAAAATAACAGGGCTGGAGCAGGGCTATGCATACAGATCAGTCAGGAACACACTCTAAAAGCTTCTGTTGGACTGGGTTATGGCACTAATAACTATGCAGAATTATCTGCTCTTCGTTACCTTTTATGCTGGCTTCTTCACGGAAACATCAACATGATTCAGATTTTTGGGGACTCTCTAAATGTTATAAATTGGGTCAATAGAAAAGCATATTGTCATAATCAGATATTGAGGAATCTGGTGGAAGAAATTTTCTTATTAAAGGCATCTTTTAATCCTTTTTCTATCTGCCACATTTACAGGGACAAGAATGAGGAAGCAGACCAGCGATCTAAAGCTGGTGTACAACAGGATATGGGCAACTGGAACATAGAAGAGATCAGACAGGGGCATTCAGTCAGATCAAATTTGCCCCCTTATGCACAGATTTTTTGATTTTCTGTCCTACAGCTCTTTTTTGACAGCAGTTTTGTAACGGCACTCTATAGCATACGTATATTTGGGTACTTTCCAGCATGTTTATATAGTTCTTGTTTACAGTAGCAGCTCTTTTAAAAAAAATAAATAAATAAATAAAAAACTCAGTATACAGTCTCTTTTATCTCACTTTTTTTTGGATATGACAATGGATATAAGACATATATATTATTTTGTATTATGGGGTTGTTTTCCTTCTGTTGAAGGAGACCCAAAATTTTTGTTTTTCGCATATGTGCTACATGGTTGTATCAGCACCTTCGTGGGGAGGTGGTTTGTACAGGTTTTGTGTCCAACAGAACAGCTCCTTAAATGTTGAGCAGAACAGCAGACTCATGAGCCAGCTTTGTCGGCATATGATACAATCGCTTGTAATACTTTTTATTGCTCTTAATAAAAAGTTCTGATTTTTACCCCGGGAAAAAAAAAAAGAGATCATTTTCTTGGACACAAGGAAACAGGTTAACGATCCAAGATCTAGAAGCATCACGCATGAGGGAAAGCCTGCCCCTTTCTTTTATTACTCAACCTTTCTCTACATCTTCTTTTAATAAATTGCAGCTGAATTTTGAAGGCATTCCCCAATACACTATCTCATATCTACTCATCATGAATTCAAGAGCAATTAGAAAACCTATCAATTCATTAATTTTCATTTGACTGATATATTTAAACCTTTCTATGGAACCACAACTACAAATTTCTTCGGCAAACTTGCAAAGACTTTCTCAATCACTCTCTTATTTGAGACGCCTTCTTCATATTGTCTCAATTGATTAACATTACTAATAACTATGGTTTCACTATTCTTCATTTTTCAGATTTCCAAAATCTCTTGTTAAACTATACAACATGACATTCTTCACTTTGGATACACCGTGGTAATAAGATTCAAAAGTGTCCCAGGTCTTTTTTGAAAATGTTGCACTTAAAACCTCTAAAAAAAATATCATCATTTAAGTCTTGCTCAATAAAGCCAAAAGCTTTGTTATCATTCTTTTGTTCTCTCAACAACTTTCACTCAAAATTTGTTAGAGCCAAACTCTATTACTTGATCAACAGGATCAGGATGGTCAAAATTTGTTAGAGCCAACTCTATTACTTGATCAGCATGGTCAGGATGCTCAGGATACATAGAAATTTTGCATCCCAAAAATCATGGGAATGAAGCATATTTTAATTCTAATAAATCAGGAAACTTAATTTTTCCGAGTTAGAATAAGAACATGAACATGTGACTAAGCAATACTGCTATTAGCTTTTATCTCTCACAATTGACTAAAATCTTTTTAAAAAAATCTCTAATATCCAACTTCCAAATAATCGTCCTATTAGGAATCTCTTTTGGAATTCAGTAATTGAGAGGTCTGGCCAATAATACCTTGAATTCTCCTACATATGTGCAAAGTATAATGAAAGTAGTCCATCAGAAACTTCAAATAATGGTTGGCGGATACGTTTTGCCACAAACTCAGTCTCAAGTGCACGCACAAACTTGCTCTCAGACTCCACAGAGCGTTGTTGCTCTGATACCAAAATGAAAGTCCGAGCACAAGGAGAATACGTAGCTAAATGCTAACCAAGGAAAAACTACAAGGAACAATTAATAACTACGACTGTGCGTACATCCTTCTTCTGCCCTGATTCATATTTATAAAAAAAATCTAGTTGGTTAATTGGATTTTAAAAATATTTTTGCCCTTTCAGATTTCCGCGAGTTTTAGCAATGTTAGTCCCTTCTGATTTCGAAAAGTTGAGGCAGTGCTCCGATGGAAGCAGTGGAACCAGTGCTAAGGCGTTGAAATAGTTAACATGTTTAACCGTTGATACTGAGCTTGGGTGCAAAATTTCCAGTCATTACACTCTAGAGTCTACACCCAGGATTGTGTACTGGAGTGGGGTCATAGTGCATTGAATCTAAACTATGAATTGGGTGGATTGAATATGGACAATAGCAAAGAAAAATCCATGTAAACCATGTGTGTGTACCAAATGTCTATCCATGAGCCTCAGCCTGTGATCGAGAGTTTATGGGAGACATCATACCCGTCAAACAGATCCAAACCCCGTGTCCTGATGAAATTTATGAAATGGGATAATGGAAGTTATCATCGACAATATTTACCTACCATGGCAATTTTATTTAAATGGAGCTTATACCTATTCAATCGAAACTGGGCGATGCTTCACGTTATGTTACGATTTCGAATCAAAAGTAAACAGTCTCGACGAATAAGAAATGGTATCCAGATCTAACAATCTACCGTTACCGTTATCAAAATATAAAATCACATTGCAAATAAGTTTATTAAGTAACCACATAGCAATGATAATACAAACAGAAGATTAATACAATAACATTTACTGTCTGTTCTCTGGATATGGACACTGATCTTATTGAGTTGGGATATTTCGTTATTGAGCGGTGCGCTCTTTCATTACCAAAACTACAACATTAATTGTTAAATGCAACGCTTCGATTTCCCTCTCAGATCCGGAACTGTGAAATGCAACACTTCGGTTTGGCTTTCAGATTTGAAATGCAACAATTTTACTTGGTTCTCAGAACTGCAATGTTAAACCAGTGATCTCAAAGACGGCTCCCACGACTATTTGACAGACGGATTTTATCATTCACTTGCAAGACGGAACCTCTGTTCATTTCCAACATGGCTCCTAAAAGAAGTCGATCAAATAATCCAAGCCTTTGATAGCAAAAGCAAGGGACTGATCTCCCTCAGCTATTCGAAGAAGATCTAGGCCACCTGTCTTTAGATGAAATCTGCACCGTAACAGGCTCGATTCTTTCCTATTCAAACGTTCTATCATCAATATAGGAATAGGAAAGAATAAATTTTTACAATTGAAAAACCAACTAAAGCATACACAGATGAGATATGTAATTTAATGATAATTTTCTGGTATAATACCTTTAAACGCACCTAAATGAATGAATGAGTAGGGCATAATTCACATGGAGCGTACGGAGAGAAATTTTCCTGGCATTTCATTAAGATATACATGTGTGCTAATATTCATGGAAATCTTATAAATGAAACATTCAAAGAAAAGCGTTACGGGACATTATGATATGGACGTCTGTAGCAAAGCAGAGGATATTTAATATGATTAAGTGCCAAATACATCAACAAAATGGAGGTCTAATCAATTATAAGCCATATAGTCTTAGACCCCTGCGATAGATATTACATCAAGAGAGAATACGCATTCTGTTGATGTCTACCTTCTACTTTTCTCTCAACCAGTTATAATACTCTGCATCTTATTCACATTCTTCACCATGCCATGAAATCGACGCAAACTAACTCGTTATATGTTCAAACGTATTTGTATAAGTACTAGCCATTGAAGTCGAAAACTTCACGCTAATTTGGCTCTCAAAACTTGCTGCTAGTATTGCGATGCGATTTTTTCCCTATGTATTCGAGCGGGCATAGCAGAAAATTTCCTGGTCGGGCATTGACCAGGGTCTGCGCAGGAATCAGAAATGACACCGGACACTCACCCGAGGTTCTAGTAAAGATGCTAGACCCTCGGAGTAATGGCCAAGTTTCCCGTTGCCATCCGTTCATTATATAAGTAAACGGAGTTGTTTATAATATGATTTTTTGGAGATTTTAGTGATGGAATTCGGCTAAAGAAATTGAGGTTAAATCTTGATATGTTGCTGTTAAAATGGTTTTTTAATTACATATTTAGATTCAGCACCTTGAAAGACCCCTGGGATGCTTTGATTGTGTAGAAACTAGCTATCAAACTTGTGATTCCAATAAATTACTGCCGGATTTTGACCGGGAAAACCCACCGGAAAGCTTAAATGCTTTGATTGTGCAAAAACTAGCTATCAAACTTGCGATTCCAATAAACTGCTGCCGGATTTTAACCACAAAATCCACCAAAAATAGCTTTAAAAAAAGACATTATAGACAACTGCTAAATAAACCAGATGCGTTCTCCGTCCTAATGAAGGATCGCAGAAATTTATTCTGCCCAAGAATATATCGACACTTATTCAATTAATCATAACCCTCATGTCATTTTAGTATTGATGAAGCTACCGGAACATGACTATTGGGATTAAATTAGTGTAGTTATCGCCATGGTTGGTAAAT
>APFE030427947.1:43981-69027 GCA_000404065.3 Pinus taeda
CTTCTACTATCAGTGGACTTACCATCATTTTTGTAGCTATACTATTATGGGGGGACGATAAATGCCGTCTTGCTAACTCAAAGGTACCTATAAAGAATATTAACGCACTAAGTACCTTTCAAGTTCGTACTTAAGTCATTCATGAATACCTCTCAATCAAACAGATTTTTTTAGATATTATTCCTTATAATGCGAGAGTTTTTTTTAATTAAATAAGGTTGTATAGTTATCTTTTCATGAGACTAAGTTTAATTATTCAACTTTGTACTTCTACTGTCAATGCACTTTCCATCATTATTCTACCTCTACTATCATGGGGGGCAATGAATGCCGTCTTGCCAACGCACTAAGTAACTTTCAACTTGGTACTTAAGTCAATCATGAATACCTCTCAATCAGCAGATGTTTTCAATGATATTTATATTCCTTTGAACTGAAGGGTTTCCAAGTTGGTACCTTAGGATCATGAATATGTCTCAACAAGTAGTGTTTTTCTTATTAAGTATATTCGTACTTATTTTTCTTATTAAGTATATTCATATTTATTAGAATTTGAGTATTATAGATTAATATATAATGTTTTACTGGGAAGGTTTTAGAGAGATAATGTTTTAGATATTATTCTTTATAATAACCAGTTTTGTATGAGAGTTTTATTTTTATTAAATGAGGTTGTATAGTTAGCTTTCGATGAGACTCAATTTAATTATTCAAACTTTAAAGGTTATGAATCAATTTAAGTTATGAATTAAAGCTCACATTTTAACCAGGATTATATAGTTACTCCGTTTTAGGTTAAATATAATATAATTAGAGTAAAAACAAACACACGTATAATTTTTATATTAATAAAAAATACAATTAAAATAACAAGATAGTTTGTAATTGCATTATTTGTAGTTAGACAGAGATAATAAGAATTTTATTAGTAGATGAGTTTTTTTATAAATTTTGATATCAAATTGAATATTATATTTGTTCATTTTATTTTGTGGTGAAATTTTCTTACTATATTATTGTAGGAGAGAATTGAAGGACATTGCCATCCATTTATAATGACATATCCATTTTTCAATATACAAAGATTTTTATATCATTTCCTTTTCATATAATCATGACATTTATTAAAACCATTCAAATTATTTTATCTTTCACTTCCCAATATTCTTGTGAAAATTGATTACTAAATTATTACGAAAGAGAATTGAAATATGTTTTATAATTTATTAGTAAAGTTATTAAAATTAAATTTTTTATCATTTTCAGTAATTATAATGAAAATGTTGAATAATTTATAAAGAAAATTTACTAATATAATATATCAATTTTTTAGAACATTTACATTTTCCACAGCTATATAAAAATTTATGAGATTTATTAACACTATTAAGTTATCTTCCCCATTATTCATTTTTAATAATTATAATTAAAATAAAAATAGAGTAATATATATTAAATAATTTAATAAAAATAAAAATATAATTTTAATATATATTTTATACATTGTATTTATTTTATAAATCTTAAATTCTAAAATTTTTTATTATAGATTCAAAATCATATATAAATTATTGGAAACAACAAAGAAATTGAAAGGATTATTTTCTATTAATATATATATATACCATACCAATTTAAATATTCTAAACCTAAATTAATTTATAATTAATATTAATTTTATATTTTATATTAATTTCTATTAATTTTAAGTTTAAGACTTACAATATAATAAACTTAATATAATGATTTTTGCATTCTTATATAAAATATTATTTTTTTATATATAATTTCCAATAATTTTCATGAAATAATGTACAAAAAATTAATAAAAAAAAATAAAAGTACATATAGCAGAGAGTTGAAATAATGTAAATAGTAAATTATGAATTTTTATGTAAAAATATTAAACATAAGTACAACTATTGATAATTATTATTTGATATTTTATGACAATTATTATTTTATTGAAAATATTGATAAAAACAAAGATTATATGATTAATTATGAATGTGATTTCGCGAATTAGAATCATAGTAATCATAAGAATTGTAATGATAATAATAATAACTATAATCTTCTCCCTCTCTCTCGAAATAATAAGGTTATCAATCTTTCTAGTTTCTCCTTTCCCTCTTCCATTTTTAATCTTTTGGGTAAAGCTTTAAATTTTCCCTTCACCCCTAAAAATATCCCAGTAGAAGACATTATTTTTGACATAGAATTTGGGATTAAGGGCTTACCCGATAATATTGAGGACATTATAAGGCAAGATTGCGTCATTGTCGTTAGGAAGGCAAAACCCCCGAGTAGCAACATCAACAAGGATGAATTTGATGCCCTCATATCCTTAAACTAGAATAAAGATGTCGTGGTTCCAAAAGCTGAGAAAGAAGGGGCCGCTGTCATCCCCAAAAAAGAGGATATCATCATATATGTTAGATCCTTTGTATAATAGTGGAATATGTAAAACGCTTTCCAAGAATCCCCTAAAAAAGATCTCTAGGACTGTGGCTCTTGCCATCAAGTCGAGTAGCTCTGTGGGTTCCTTTTGTCATAAACTCATTGAGAGTAGCCCCATTACTCCTAGGATCTATGGGCTTTCAAAGATTCACAAGGATGGGGCTCTCCTAAGGCCCATTATCAACACCATTGGTGGTCCTACCTACCTTCTTGCTAAATACCTTGCCTTGAGGATTAAACCCTTGGCTGGCCTTATAGAATCTGTTGTCAAAGACTTTGCGTCCTTGGCTGAAGAGCTTAAGGGCATAAAGCTCGACCCTCAGAACATTCTTGTGAGTTTCGGTGTCTTCTCCCTCTACACTTGCATTCCTATAAAGGAGGTTATGGAGGTTATAAACCGACTCACGGACCCTGATACCACTCATTTAGTTGAGATCTATCTCACTTCCACTTTTTCCATCTTCGAAGGCAAGTTCTTTGAGCAGAACTATGGTGTTGCCATGGGCTCCCCCCATCCCCTGTTTTTGCTAGCTTTTTATGGAATATTTTGAGTCCAAGGCTTTGGCCTCAGCCCATACCCTGCCCAAGCTTTGGAAAAGATTTGTAGATGACATGAATGTCATCCGGTCTCATGGCTAACATGAGTTGGATCTCTTCTTCAAACATCTCAATAATCAATCCTCCACCATTAAGTTCACTATGGAACAAGAAGTCGATGGATTCCTTCCTTTGCTCAATATCCTTATTTCGAAGAATAATGATGGTTCCTTCTCACACCAAGTGTTACGGAATAAAACACTTACCAAGCAATATCTTCATGCCAATTCCCATAATTTCCCTCCTCAAAAGTTGGGTGTTCTCAACACACTTGTTACTCGTGCGCTGAGAATCTCTGATGAAAAGAGCTTCGATAAAGAGAAAGTTCGTCTACTTAATGTCTTTGTTAATAATGGTTATAGTAGACACCTTGATCAGACGGATTTCCTTAAAACCAGCAAGAATTCATTGGTTAAGAAAGGCCCTAAACATCAAGCCTCAGTGGCCCATCTACCTTTTATCCAAGGGACCACTGATAAGATTGCAAGGATTTTTACGAAGCATAATGTTCCCTCGACCTTTAGACCCCTTAACACCATTTGTAATTCCCTCCGATTGGTAAAGGATCCGGTCGTCCCTAAGGACATGAAAGGTGTCTATATTATTCCCTCTTCGTGTGGGACCCCCTACATTGGCGAGACTGGTTGCTCTATTAATTAGAGGATTAATGAGCACTCAACAGACCTAAAACATGGGAGGACCCAGTCTTCCACACTTGCAGAGCATGCAAAGAAGACTAAAAATCACGTTTGTATTGAGGAGACCCGTGTTATTGCTAAGGTTGTGTAGTTTCATCACCGGAAATTTTGGGAAGCCATTGAGATTGAAAAAAGGCCTAGAAATCTCAATAGAGATGACGGCTGGAAAATCAACAGTTGCTAGATCCTTGCCCTCTCTTCCTAGTCGTTTCTTCCCCCTCATCTTCTAGATCATTGTTGTTTCCTTTTTATCGTCTCTTTGATTCTTATGATCGCCTGCTTTCACCCCTTCCCAATTAATTATTTGAACAAATTGTCTATTCATGAAATAAAAACTCATATTATTTTCCTTAAATTTATTAGATGATCCATTATATAATTAACTTAATGGGTTAAAAAAATTATCTATTATAAATGGTTATTGATCTAAAGTTAGATTTAGTTAGAAAGTTCAAGTTTACACTAGATAACTTAGCAGTAGTCTATAACGCGACTTTTTGAAAGCCTTTCCGGCGGATTTTTCTGGTCAAAATCCGGCAGCAATTCATTGGATCCCAAGTTTGATAGCTCGTTTCTCTTTGGCACATCAATGGCTGCCCAGGGGTTTGTCGCAAGGCGGCTGAAATCCAAATATGCAGTTAAAACCTTTTACTGCTAAAAATCAGATCTTACCTCTTTCTTCGCCGGATTCCGTACCGGATCTCCAAAAGGTCGCATTATAGACAACTCCGATAACTTATGTTGTAAGTTTATATTCTTTTAATAATAATAGTTTTCCACCGTTATTCTAATAGATATTTTTTATTTATTATTTTTTTTTTTTATTTTTTATCTATATATTTTATTAAATATATTACATTTTTATATAATACTTATGTATAGCTTATATATTTAGTAATTAGGAGGTAATAATAAATCCTTTATTATAATATTCAATAATCCTTAGATCTATTAGATAAAGTACTATTAAACATATTAACTTTCAATATGTTAACATTTTTATTTGATACTATTCTTATTAATTTCCCTAGAGTTATTCAATTTTTAACACATAGTCTTAAACTATAATAATGCCTATAATAAAGTATTTAATAATATTCTTATAGCTTTTCTTATTTCATTTTAACATTAATGGCAATTCGAAACAATTATAAAAGTATTTATATTAATAATATTGATATTAACACTATTAAGATATTAAACAATTATTCATCCAAGAGTACTATTATATTTAAATAATTTTATCTAATATAATATTAGTCATTGTTCCTATCCCTTGGTCCAGTCTAGTTGGCTAGTTAAATTTAGCCATTTCATGGTCAAATATAGCTGTTGGTCCAGTCTAGTTACCCAATCCGATATAGTCATTTCCTAGTCAAACCTAGCCGTTGGAAGATCTGCACTCCCTATTTAACATGCAACCATGATCTGATTCTTCAACTTGTCCTGACGACGAACCACACTCGTTGGTTCGAAACACATCGACAAATGTATAATTATGTGATTTACATCGAAAAGATTCTTCAACTTGTCCTGACAACGAACCACACTCGTTGGTTCGAAACGCATCGACAAATGTATCATTATGTGATTTACACCAAAAAGTCTTCTCATAAAACTTGATATGGGTCACAGAAGCCTCAATTCAATTCAACAATTATTATTCTAAAATATAGTGTTATACACTCATTTAAAATATGCTCAATTTAATTGTATATTGTGTGTGTGGAGAGAAATTTAATAAATTAATTAAAAATACAAATATTGTAAGTGAAAAATTGAAATAATGTAGATAAGATAGTATAGAAAATTATGATTTAAATTTTTTATATTGTAATGTTTTTTAGATATATTTCATAATTAAAATTCACTAAGTTCAATATAGTCTCTTGGACATTAAGAAGGTAAGCGATTAATTGATATTAACTAACATTTAATTTCTATGCTAAAAAAACCTCAGAAGCATTTCTAGATCACCATAGTTATGCAAACTGAATAAGTCAAGAAGGTTGCTAGTGTGATAAATATTTTGAAATTTAGAAAAAATGTAAATCAAATGCTGGACAATGTAAGTGAAAGTGTTTTTCAACTTCAACTGTCTTAGACTCGCATAGGTAATAAGTCATTTCATCCCAAGGTATTTTGGGCATTGAACAACGCCCATATTCACACTCACACTCATGAGACTTAGTTTGTATTTTTGTAATGTTCATTTTATTTTGCACTAGTCAACACAAATAGATAATTCTAATTTTCAATATTAGAATTCATAAACTACTCTTTAAATATATATATATATATATATATATATATATATTTTTAATTAATATAATGAAATAAATTCAATTTATTTCTTAAATTTAATTACTTGTAATATTTTAATTGGAAATATAAATAATAGTTAATTAATTAAAATTAATAATAATAATGAAACACTTAGGATCATTGTGCTGTTGCAATGATAAATCCAATCTCTTTTGTTGCTTTGTGGACTTTAGAAGGGCTTTCGATATGTTTCCTATAAACAACCTATAGAATAGATTAGAAGAGCTAAAGTTTCTTTTCGAGTTGAGAGCTCCCGCTATAAGGTTATACGAGAATGTAATTTCTAAGTTAAAGAGCAATGAGGGGTGGTCGAAAGATATTAAGTGTAATATCTAAGTTAAACAAGTTTGCTCCCTCTCCCCTACCCTACTTGGCATTTACATCGACGAGCTAGAATGTTGTTTAGAAGAAGCACACTATGCTGGCACTATCTTAGCTGGGATAGTCATCATCCTTCTTCTATATGCTAAAGATATTGTTCTTCTCGTAATATGCCCATCTGATCTTGATAACAAACTTAGGGTTCTTAAGGATTTCTGCTCTACCATGGGCATGATTATCAAATCCAAGAAGGACAATTATGCTAATTTTATGTATGATAATAGTAACTTGGAGGAAGTGTCTTCTTACAAGTACCTAGGAATTGATATGCATCACAAGATCAACTCGAACTATAGCATTGAGAAAATGATTAATGGGGGATGGAAAGCTTATTTTGGTCTTGAAAATAATTGTAAAACGAAAAACCTCGTAATGTGGGATAGAAAGAAGTTCCTCTTTGAAACTTTAGTCACTCTTGTTATCTTATATGGATGTGAGGTTTGGGGTTGCAACATCTCTAGAGAATCTTGGAGAAAGATTGAGCAAATCGAGAAGCGTTTTATAACATATAACCTCAAAATTAAAAGCAATAAACCCTATCCTATTCTCCTTATAGAAGTGGGTCTTTCCCTTATAGAGAGCCTAGCTATGACTAGGCTTCTATTGTACAAACACAAACTCAATAACATATGAGGCCATAGACTTCCTAAGCTAGCTTTAAATTCTAGCCAAAACCACCTAAGACTCAAATGAGATTGGTATAAATACACCAGGGCCTGGTTAAACCATTGGGACATCGATGAGAATGTTGCATTGCAAAACATTAATAACATTAAAAATATTGTTACTTCTAAGTTCAAAGAAAAAATGTGTTGTGAGAAAGATTTAGCAGCTAAAAGAAAATTGAGATATTATAAGGAGGTCATCAACCCCACCCTGAAGATCAAAAGCATCTTTCTATTTTAACTAGCTCAAACAAGAAAATTAATATAGGCAAGATAAGAATGAACTCTCATGAACCCCATAGTGAAACAATTCATTGGGCAGTTCCTAAAACACCATGGATGGAAAGGATCTTCCATCTCTGTGAGAATATGAACATCGAGGATCAAAATCACTTCCTCTTAGAGTGTCCCACATACAACCACATTAGATCTTAGTTTCATAATCTTTGTTGCAACACTCACTTTCCTAGACTTTTACGATGCCAAAATTATAATGAGCTTAAGAGGCTTCTCTCTAAGCTTTTTGAGCATAGGAATAAAATCTTAAGTCAAACAAAATAATTCGTTTCTTTAGATCCAATAAACCAAAGTTTGGTCTCAGTAAACATTGACCATCATCCTCATCACACACACATATATTACTAATTTGTAAATTACACTAAGTTATATTTATTGACTTATAATTATTTTAAATTAATGGTTTAAATTTAAATTTATAATATATAAAATTTTAGCAAATAAAATTTATTAAAGTTATAATTTTTTAAATATTAAAACTAAATTATTAAAAAATATTTTAATTTAATTTAAACTAAAAATAACACAAAAAAATATTTATATTAAAAATTCATTATAAGAATTTATTATTTATTAAATTAAAAAAAAACCACAATATTAAAAAAATTACCAATATTTAAAAAATATATATTAAATTATTAAATTTAAATAAACTAATATATTTAAATAAATTATAATACAACTAAATTAATGAATTATATATAATTTCAGTAAAAATTAATAAATAATAAAACTTTAATCTAAATTAATCATACTCCAATTTCTAATCATACGTTAATTTCTTGAGTTTGCATCGATCATAGGTTTACGTGTTACGTGCTTACCATACTCCAATATCTAATTGAATGTCAAATTTCATGATTACGCATTGAATAGATAGTTAAGTGTCATCTGTGAGGTGTACCTCAGCCTGAATCGAACCTTTGAATCTGCAGAGAAGGGATCTGATAGTAAGAATAATGGTATAATATGACACCAAAAACCATTATCACATAATAAGAATAGATCCACTCAACCAATCATAATTAAATAAATATAATTAAAATATTAAAGAAAAAAAATAACTTACTTTAAAAAAAAATAACTATTATTAATTTTATATTTAAACAATATATTCATCCATAATCAACGAAAAACCGATTGCTTTATTTCCTGCCTTGCGGAGGGATAATAATTTTAGAAATGAGAATAACAATAATGTGAAACCTCAATACAACCCTAGAAATAAAAATGAGTTCATTGGTATATAGTTATAGAAAATTAAATTGAAAAAACAATAGTATAAATATAAAAACAAACATGTGCAGATTTCAGAGACCAGGATTAGCATGAGTTTATCGGCATTCATTTGACATCAAATGTATTTTCCTTTTGGATGAGTTTTATGTAGTTGGTTCAATATTCACGTGTAATCTAATTGTTGGGCAGCCTCTAATTGAGGTAAGTGTTTCTAGCTTAACGGAATGTTTACATGCAGTTTGTTTTATCTTATGAATTCTATATTTATATGTTATATGAAATAAATGGTTATGGTAAAAATGTATCTATATAAAATTTTAGAGTTTTATGAAATTATGGAATGGATTTTCTATAAAATCATATTTAAAGTATTCAAGTTACAACATTTAAATAATTTAAACTTGGGTTAGTGTTGGTTTTGGTTTAATTAGTAGTTTGAATTGTAAGGCATGAATAATAACCATTTATTGTTGGAAGTATGGTGTTGTATTAAGTTATAGGCATATATGCATAAGTAAGATGATGATAATTCTATAGGGTAAGCTTTATTATTAAATAAAGATTTTTCTTATTTTGCAAAGTGTTTGTAATGGAATAAGATTTTTGGTTAACTTTGAGTTTCAAGTTATATTTGGGAGGAAGTGTTTTTTAATAGGGAATTGAAAGAATAAGAGGAAGGGAATTTTTTACCAAATGTTTTTTAAAATTTAAAATTTATATATAGGAAATGGTTAAAAAACTATTAAAAATTTTTAAAACTTAAAAAATCGACAAATTAATTAAGTGATAAGTTTATATAAAATAATAATAAGTATTATTAATATATATATATATATAATATATATATATTATATATATATAATAAGAGAAAATATATGTAAATACTATTTTTTAACTATGAAAATTCATTTCTATATTATTATACATATTTTTAATATATATAAATATTTTTCTTTACAATATTATATACCAATACAACAACCACATTCCCAAAAAAACCATAAATCTGCTAACAACATCGTCACAGTACAATACATATTAACGTGCTAACAACGTCGATGTCACAATACAATACATATCAAAAGAAGATTTACAATAAGTTGTCACAGTGCAATACGTATCCAGAAGGATTTACAATACGTTTTTAATGAAATGTTTAGAGCTATTTTCGTCCGCATTTATGAATGAATCTTCGTATATCAATATCTCCATCTAAATGTAGAAAAGTTCCCTCTGTTGTTTGCCAAAGAAATTACCTCAAAGAGTGAGGAGTCTGAACACATCAGTATTGCCTCCCTATTTAGGGAACCAGAAGCCAAAGAACAAAAGTCTCAGGAAACACAAATCCTCCCAATCTATGAGCCTCTTGAACATGGATTTTCCAGATATTCTGCTCCTAACATTGAAGGGAAGGGAAAATTGCCCGAAGCTCATACTTTGTTCCCTGATTCCCACAGAGAATGGAATATAGACAACATGAGCATTGGCCAAATTCGACAGATGATCGATTTAATGTATACTGAATACAAACTCATGTGTCTTAGAGGAAAATCAGAGGTAGATGCTTGCAGAACCATTATCCAATGTTTTACAGGTACTCTTCTTAGATGGTGGGAAACTGAATCTTCTCCTAAACGCATTGAAACCATGGAAGCAGAAGTTTTCAAAGATGAAAAAGGAGATGTTATTCATAATCCTGATGGTACTGTAATAAGCAATATGATTGGTGCTCTAACATCAATTATCTTAGAACATTGGTGTGGATGTGAAACACAAATTTCCAACAAGCATGAGGTCATTTTGATGAACCTCAAATGTCATAAGATGTCTCAATTTGATGACTTTCATAGAGATTGGATGCAGCGAATCTATGAGGTGAAAGATTCCAAGAATCTGCTCTGGAAGCAGGCATATCTAGTTGCTCTTCCATCTAAGTTTGTTGACTATATTAGATTGCAAGAAATTTTCCAGTTGCCTTTTGATTCTTATACATGGGGAGAAATTTATTCCCTTATTATAAAGACACTGGTAAGTCTTTGTACCAGCTCGAAGGTAAACAAGTCTTTGGAAAAATTGTCCAGATTACCAGATAGAAAGTCCACTTGCAGCAAATATGGACTGACAATAGATGACCCATTGGTCAAAAAGAGAAAGTCTAGAAAAAGGGCCAAAAGAGAATTCAAAAGACTTTCTACAAAAATAGAAAGAACTACCCAAAAAGGAAATATTCTACAAAGGATAAAAGCCATAAAAAGAAGGGCCACTACAAATATATCCCAAAAACCCATTATTATACTCCTTCTGACATCCACCTGCATACATCCAAGCAAGAAAAATGGAACAAAATTACTCGCTGGTTATGTGGCCAGACTGGGCACACAGCTTCAAGATGTCCCCAAGGAGAAGAATCAAAGCTAAATAAGGGAAAAAAGACAGCTATTTATGCACAAAAGGATAAACAAGTTAAGAAAGAGCATTCAGGCCAAATCTTTTGCTTAAGATGTAAATCAAAAACCCATGTTACAGAGAGATGCCCAAATCTTTCTATCTCAGCCCAACAGCACCAACTAGAAGAATCGTCCCTCAATTCTTTTAGCACTTCAGAAGAAGAATTCCAAGTTAATATGGGCCAGTATACTGATTCTGAATCATCTGAATGTTCTTGCTCTAATTCAGAAGTATGTGCATGTCATATATTTTATGAAGATAACTCTGAATTTTTGTACAGTTCCGGCGAAGAGGAAGAAAGAACAAAGCCTCCTAAAGAAAAGGTTCTAATGGCATCTGCTGAAGAAGAAGCAGAAATGAAGATTTTATCACATATTAGGACAATGGAAGATGGGGCCATGAAGAACCGCCTGATAGAAGCATTTACAGACCAACTTAAATCAAAAGCTTCAAAAGAATCAGGTAAGAAGCCTTTGTTTATTGATGCATCCTATGAAAGGAACACTAAATCTTTCCAAATGCATCACCAGAAACCTCGGAAAGTAAGATCTCTGACTTTGGGAGAAGTGAGTGGCGAAATTCACCAACTCAAAGCAAAGATTTCTGCAATCAGAGCTCAAATTGCAGAAATTAAGAAAGGCAAAGAAATTAAAGAAGAAGAAGAATCATGGAACACAGCAGCCCATAGCCAAGAAATCCAAGTTGCAGAAGGAAGGCCAGATCCAAATTTTGGCTTTCAGGATATGAGATTGTTTACCATTACTTACCAGCAACACCATGTCAAGGTAAAAATCTGTATCCAAGGCCAAGTATTTTTCATGACTGCATTATTAGATTCTGGTGCAGATATTAATATTATTAACATCAGAAATGTTCCAGCAAAATATTGGGTCTCCGCTGAAAGAGAAGTTGTAGGCCTAGGAAATAAGAAACTCAAGTATGAAATTCCTAGAGCCTCACTATGTTTTGACACCCACTGTGTATACATGAAGTTTGCCATAGCAGATATCCCTGTTGATTGTATATTAGGGAATGTCTTTCTAGCTGCAGTTGAACCTCATGGTTCAACAAGGATGGAGGGAAGTAGAGCTGGTTATTTTATTTCTGTACCCACATCTAAGGGTTCAAGAAAAAGGATTGAGCTTCCTTATGTTTCAGCTCCAAGAGTTTCTACTATGGTTCAAGCCATGCAGAAATTAGACAAGTCAGAATCTTTGCTATCAGATCTTAAAGATCTAAAAAGCACACTGAGAGTAGAAGAACAATTGAAACTACCCCAAATCAAAAGAAAAATTCAAGAACTTAAAGGAAAACTGGAAGAAAAATGTTGCTCAGAAGAGCCAAATGCTTTCTGGCATAGAAAGCAACATACCATTAAGTTGCCCTACAAATAAGGATACACAGGAAAGCCCTGTAAAAGAAGAGCAATCCCTATGAGCCAAGAATACAGAGAACTGTGCCAACAAGAAATACAACAATTGCTCAACAGAGGATTGATCAGAGAATCCACTAGCCCTTGGAATTGCTATGGATTCTATGTAAACAAGAGAGCTGAACAAATTAGAGGTATCCCTAGACTTGTGATAAATTACAAGCCTCTAAACTCAGTTTTGGCCGATGATACTTATCCCATTCCACACAAAGGAGATTTGATTAGGAGAATTGCAGGGGCCAAAGTGTTTTCAAAATTTGATTTAAAGGCAGGATTTTGGCAAGTTGCCATTAATGAGGAAGATAAATTCAAAACTGCTTTTAGTATTCCTGCAGGACATTATGAATGGAATGTCATTCCATTTGGTCTTAAAAATTATCCTTCAAAGTTCCAAAAGGTCATGGACGATATTTTTAAACCATATTTTGACTAGCTACTTGTATATATTGATGATGTTTTAATTTTTTCCAAAAATATTGATAATCACTTCAAACATGTAAATATTTTCATGAAGTTGGTCCAGAGAAATGGGCTTGTGCTTAGCAAAAAGAAAATAGAAGTATTTCAGACTTCTATAAAGTTCTTGGGCCACCAGATTTCTAATGGACAAATCTCTCTACAACAACATGCCATCGACTTTGCAAACAAATTTCCAGATGTCCTAATGGACAAGACACGACTGCAAAGGTTTCTTGGTTGCCTGAATTATGTAAGCAGCTTTTATCAGGACTGTGCCAGTGATAGGGAAATGCTCAATAAAAGGCTTGGCAAAAACCCCCCCCAGTGGTCAGATGCCCATACCAGAGTAGTGCAGGAAATCAAAGCAAAGGTAAAGACTTTACCCATACTATATATAGCAGATGATGAGGCATTCAAGATAGTTAAATCTGACGCCAGTGACAAAGGCTGGGGAGGAATTCTGAAACAAAAAGCTGATAAAGAAGAACAAGTGGTACAGTTTGCCTCAGGAGTTTGGAGCCCAACAGAACATAATTATTTTGTTATTGAAAGAGAAGTGAAAGCTGCTTGGAATTGCATCAGCAAGTTTGCAGTATATCTAATAAACAAGCCTTTTCTTCTTAGAACGGACGCGTCAGCAATGAAGAAGGTCTTATCCAAGGACATCAAGAAACCAGAAGAAGCAAAGTTTGCCAGATGGCGGGCACTATTTGCAAATTTTGATTTTTCCATTGAACACATCAAAGGAAAAGAAAATTGCCTTCCTGACTTTCTCAGCAGAGAATACCTTGAACAAGACGCAGCACATATCATGATGATTGTTACTGAGTGGAACCAACACCAAAAATGTGAGGTCCTGAGAACTATTCCAGATAATCAAGATTGGGACACATACAGAAACAACTGGAGACCCACATGGCAATTAAGGAACACAAAAGTCCTTGATGCCAACTTACAGCCTCACACTGATCTCCAGCACTATGTACCTGAAAGAAAAGTTTACCCAAAAGGAAGAAAGTGGATCCATGATATGATGTATGACAAAGCAAAAGCAGATGCCAGAACTGCAAGGCAGTGCTTGGAAACGAATTTTCATGACATTGGACGTATCGGACACCATGGAGACAGTAACACAAGAACCTATGAGGCCTATTATTGTATCTACCGAACCAGAGATTTGTGGATTAACCACCCTCAAGTCCAACCATGTGCTAGATGGCCTAGAAATGATCCTAAGGTAATGTTCCCCGACACAGTCTATGATTTTTCAGATTATAGGAAGCTGTGGTGGGATTTCATGAATATTGATGATAGGACAGATACCCATTACACAAAGTTAAAATTTAGCACAATGGCAGCTTCCCAGAAAAATCTGCAATGTGAATGGTTCCAGAATTGGTGGACAGATTACGGGGTTAACAGAACAGCCATGGACCCAGTATATCATGAAGGGTATGAAAGAAAATACTGTCATAAATGTTCTGAGTACAACATTGGAGATTGTTTTCATCGCATATATAGTACAGTCAAAGAAATGACAGTTCAAGAGTGGGATCCTTTTCACATGAAAAATTATTCTCTCCAAGAATACATGAGAGAACACTTAGAATGGTATGTCTTAACCAAAGTCAAGCATCAGATCATTCTGGGCAAACCCATGATAGTCCGAAGAATCTATACAAAGGCATGTGATGATCTACTTTATAAAAGAGACAGATTCCCTGATCTGACTGTATTTTGATTATGTACCAATCACAAGGGCTTAATTGTGATCAATGTTCCCGTGGGCTTTACTGTTTAAAAGCTTCCACAGTGTAAATATTCTCATTTAATCTTTTCTCGTGGGCTTTTTGTACAAAAGTATCCACTGTGTTGATGGTCATAATAACTTGTCTGATTTTCTTTACAGACTATATCACATGCGTTACCCGAAAGCAATTATTCGGTCTGACCCGTCTGACCCGAATATTTGTGCGGACGTCGCTTTGGTAAAGACTGAAAAGTAATGATTCTTTAAGTCATTTTCTGTCCGACCAAAAGTAATGTTTTTCCCCCCTTCTCATCCTATATAAGGAGGGTAAGGTTCATTTTGTTGGGCATCGGTATTTTGGAGAATTGGATGTGTGTGTTTTGAGTCGAGTGTTCTCCTGCTCTGCATCTGCGGACATCTAGTCTGATCTGCTTGCAACACGAGAAATCACTGAAAGTCTTTAGTCGGTTTGAGAAGCCTGCGTATCAGTGTGCTTGGCACTGATAAGAACCTAAAGTGGCTGAACCATTAGGGGAGTCAAATGTTTGGGTGTTAAGTCTAAATTCTGAGACAGAGCCTATACCTCTCCAGAAGCTTCCGGTAGTAACTTGCTCAGTTTTGAGCTGTGAAAAGTCCGGTAAATGCGAGATTAGTCTATCTCTGTATGAAATCCATTTCTATAAAAGCTCTATGAGCATCCTGTAAGATCTTTTCCATTCTGAAATAAAATGAGTATGCCATTTTGTTATTGAGTACCTCTGTGTATTTATGAGTCTGCTGTGGTAGAATTTTTATCTGTACTTTCATCCCAAGTTCGCAGGAAGTTCGCCAAAGGATCGAAGGGACGGCAAGGCCATTTAAGGCGTGGATGCCATTGTTAAGGTCGTCAGAGCGTGAAAGATATAAGTAGGTTCATCATTGGTTCATCAGGAGTTAGCTACCAGAGAAATACTGAGAGACACAGAGAAAGAGCAAGCTCGTGAAAGGAGCCCCTGCAAGAAATTGGTATCAGAGCCAGTAACGTTTGGTTCTAAAGGTTGGTACTCAGATCCATAATATTTTTTAGCAAGAATGGAGTCATTCAGAAAATCTGTTTCATTTCGAGAGCTTGAAGAAGATGATTCTCATCCTGAAGAAAACCCTCTTAAGGAAATGTTTGAAAATAGTTCAAGTAGAACCTTAAATTCTGCTGAACTAACTCATGAGGAATTTCAGCCTTCTGCGAGATGGGCTTTACCAGATATAGCGCCTTCTGAAGTCTATAGTGACTTAGCTCCTTTCCATCTAATTGCTGCAACTAGGATTAGCATTAAAGAGTCTGTTAGTCAAGGTCCAAGAGAACTCTGAGAGTATTCAGACAATACCACTGCTAAATCCTCAAGCCTTACAAGCATAAGCAAAAAGGTTAAAAACAAACTATCTGCATCTTGGTTGTATTCAGGTTGGCATTAACCCTTTAGTCCACAAAGGATTAAGAACATTTGTGCTTGCTACTGTTAGAGATTTAAAGCACAACAGATATACAGATTCTATAATAGGTGGGATTGTAGCCCCTTTGTCTGATGGCCCTGTATATTTTTACTGTTTCCCAAAATTTTCCATATATGTGTTTGATGAAACCATTAAAGATATTTTACAGCTGCAAATCCATACTACTGGTTTTGACATGAAAAGGAAAAGGAACAATATAGCCATCCAGACCAAAGCCTGTTTCAGACATACCAACACTTTATGGCCAGCAATCCGTCATACTCCCAGTCGTGATTCCAAATCAAGTATGGTAGTCAAAACTGACCCAAAGAATCAAAAGATTGAACATGTATTGATAAAATGGGAAAATCTGCAGTTCCCTGAACATTGGGTTGTAAATCACTCCAGGCCACAAATCCCTCGAAATATCACTTCTGCCAACATAACTGAAAATGCTTCCAATGTAGTTATATCTTTTCCTCGTAGGTCAACTACTGATCGGCAAAGAATAGACGCTGCTTGTAAAGCATCCAAATACTACAGAGATCCTTCCATTGTCGATACCGCCTGTTCGTCATCATTTTCCTTTTGTAAACATCCACATCTTTTTAAATTAGCTCAGCTTGTTAATTTTTCTTCTTTAGAAGTAAAATGTCCAGATTGTACAAATGTAGTAAATCTGCTTAACCTAGCCGAACAAGATATTCATTTGCACCATAATCCTCGCACTGGTGTCGCCCCTCCATCCACTTCCATCAGTTCATGTCCGAATCCTAAATGTTCTGATATTCCTTTCCCACATGAGCCTGAACCCGATTCTGATCACGTTCTTATGATCCATACTATAGAAGAAGAAGATCCTAGGCTTACTCAGATGAATTGTTTAATGAGGCCAGCAAAGCCGAGGTATGGGTTGGGAAAACTTGAACAATCAGAATTGATTCCAGAATGCAGATTCAAACAGATTCCTCCTGACTGTAAAAGGCCTGCAGTTATGGAAATGCACAAATTTTTTGGACTTATGGATGGATGTCTAAAATCACAAATCATTTCTAAATGGATGAAAGAAATGTTGAATTGGGATTTATATACAAATCCTCAAGCAGATGAATTTGACCAAGGGTACAGCTCAGATCAAAAAATAAAAATGGCCACAGATTGGAAACATTATATGGAAGCAAATAATGTTTGGTTATCTTTCTACTCATGTAAAGATAAAATTACTCCCATAACTGTTTTAACTGGTGTTGCTTCTAGTAGTATGCTTGATAAGCATGGATGGACTGCAATTGATGGATCTCTTGGACCTGACTAATAGACTCTTTAATGCTAATCCTAGTTGTAGCAATTAGATGGAAAGGAATAGGAACAATATAGCCATCTAGACCAAAGCCTGTTTCAGACATACCAACACTTTATGGCCAGCAATCCGTCATACTCCCAATCGTGATTCCAAATCAAGTGTGGTAGTCAAAACTGACCCAAAGAATCAAAAGATTGAACATGTATTGATAAAATGGGAAAATCTGCAGTTCCCTGAACATTGGGTTGTAAATCACTCCAGGCCACAAATCCCTCGAAATATCACTTCTGCCAACATAACTGAAAAATGCTTCCAATGCAGTTATATATTTTCCTCACAGGTCAACTATTGATCGGCAAAGAATAGACGCTGCTTGTAAAGCATCCAAATACTATAGAGATCCTTCCATTGTCAATACCGCCTGTTCGTCATCATTTTCCTTTTGTAAACATCCACAGCTTTTAGAATTAGCTCAGCTTGTTAATTTTTCTTCTTTAGAAGTAAAATGTCCAGATTGTACAAATGTAGTAAATCTGCTTAACCTAGCCGAACAAGATATTCATTTGCACCATAATCCTCGAACTGGTGTCGCCCCTCCATCCACTTCCATCAGTTCATGTCCGAATCCTAAATGTTCTGATATTCCTTTCCCACATGAGCCTGAACCCGATTGTGATCATGTTCTTATGATCCATACTATAGAAGGAGAAGATCCTAGGCTTACTCAGATGAATTGTTTAATGAGGCCAGCAAAGCCGAGGTATGGATTGGGAAAACTTGAACAATCAGAATTGATTCCAGAATGCAGATTCAAACAGATTCCTCCTGACTGTAAAAGGCCTGCAGTTATGGAAATGCACAAATTTTTTGGACTTATGGATGGATGTCTAAAATCACAAATCAGTTCTAAATGGATGAAAGAAATGTTGAATTGGGATTTATATACAAATCCTCAAGCAGATGAATTTGACCAAGGGTACACCTCAGATCAAAAAAGAAAAATGGCCACAGATTGGAAACATTATATGGAAGCAAATAATGTTTGGTTATCTTTCTACTCATGGAAAGATAAAATTACTCCCATAAATGTTTTAACTGGTGTTGCTTCTAGTAGTATGCCTGATAAGCATGGATGGACTGCAATTGATGGATCCATAGTGGAAACCCCTACTACTTGTCCCCCATATAAAGGAATAATCTTGGGAGAAAAAATAAATGCAGCCAAAGCCATTCCCCTGGTTCAAAAAGATGATAATGCCTTAGGAATTGATGGTCGAATCCAAAAGGCTAGTGAACAGTTAAATTGGACCAATACTGCTCTGAAAGGTTTAGAAATGAATATGGCTAAAGCAAAATATGTAAAGAAGCAAGTAGATATTGTACAGTCTTCACTTAATGGTGTAAATTCTTGTTTGAATAATATACAGTTTGATTCCAGCATGACACGCTCTTACACTAGGGAATCATTGAATAAGATTGAAGAAATAGGAGAAAACTTAGTTGGACATATTGATGTAACTAAGACACTCCTTAATGGCTTAAATGAGAAATTTGAAAGGATGCAGGTCACAAAAGTTGAAAAGCCAGTTCCAAATCTTTCTTAGTAAAAAGAAATATAAAGATTGAAAATCCAATAAGAAATGTAGAAAAGTTCCCTCTGCTGTTTCCCAAAGAAATTACCTCAAAGAGTGAGGAGTCTGAACACATCAATATTGCCTCCCTATTTAGGGAACCAGAAGCCGAAGAACAAAAGTCTCAGGAAACACAAATCCTCCCAATCTATGAGCCTCTTAAACATAGATTTTCCAGATATTCTGCTCCTGACATTGAAGGGAAGGGAAAATTGCCCGAAGCTCATACTTTCTTCCCTGATTCCCACAGAGAATGGAATATAGACAACATGAGTATTGGCCAAATTCGGCAGATGATCAATTTAATGTATACTGAATACAAACTCATGTGTCTTAGAGGAAAATCAGAGGTAGATGCTTGCAGAACCATTATCCAATGTTTTACAGGTACTCTTCTTAGATGGTGGGAAACTGAATCTTCTCCTAAACTCATTGAAACCATCGAAGCAGAAATTCTCAAAGATGAAAAAGGAGATGTTATTCATAATCCTAATGGTACTGTAATAAGCAATATGATTGGTGCTCTAACATCAATTATCTTAGAACATTGGTGTGGATGTGAAATAGAAATTGCCAACAAGCATGAGGTCATTTTGATGAACCTCAAATGTCATAAGATGTCTCAATTTGATGACTTCCATAGAGATTGGATGCAGCGAATCTATGAGGTGAAAGATTCCAAGAATCTGCTCTGGAAGCAGGTATATCTAGCTGCTCTTCCTTCTAAGTTTGTTGACTATATTAGATTGCAAGAAATTTTCCAGTTGCCTTTTGAGTCTTATACATGGCGAGAAATTTATTCCCTTATTACAAAGACACTTGTAAGTCTTTGTACCAGCTCGAAGGTAAACAAGTCTTTGGAAAAATTGTCCAGATTACCAGATAGAAAGTCCATTTGCAGCAAATATGGACTGACAATAGATGACCCATTGGTCAAAAAGAGAAAGTCTAGAAAAAGGGCCAAAAGAGAATTCAAAGAGACTTTCTACAAAAATAGAAAGAACTACCCAAAAAGGAGATATTCTACAAAGGATAAAAGCCATAAAAAGAAGGGCCACTACAAATATATCCCAAAAACCCATTATTATACTCCTTCTGACATCCACCTGCATACATCCAAGCAAGAAAAATGGAACAAAATTACTTGCTGGTTATGTGGCCAGACTAGGCACACAGCTTCAAGATGTCCCCAAGGAGAAGAATCAAAGCTAAATAAGGGAAAAAAGACATCTATTTATGCACAAAAGGCTAAACAAGTTAATAAAGAGCATTCAGGCCCAATCTTTTGCTTAAGATGTAAATCAAAAACCCATGTTACAGAGAGATGCCCAAATCTTTCTATCTCAGCCCAGCAGCACCAACTAGAAGAATCGTCCCTCGATTCTTTTAGCACTTCAGAAGAAGAATTCCAAGTTAATATGGGCCAGTATACTGATTCTGAATCATCTGAATGTTCTTGCTCTAATTCAGAAGAATGTGCATGTCATATATTTTATGAAGATAACTCTGAATTTTTGTACAGTTCCAGCGAAGAGGAAGAAAGAACAAAGCCTCCTAAAGAAAAGGTTCTAATGGCATCTGCTGAAGAAGAAGCAGAAATGAATATTTTATCACATATTAGGACAATGGAAGATGGGGCCATGAAGAACCGCCTGATAGAAGCATTTACAGACCAACTTAAATCAAAAGCTTCAAAAGAATCAGGTAAGAAGCCTTTGTTTATTGATGCATCCTATGAAAGGAACACTAAATCTTTCCAAATGCATCACCAGAAACCTCGGAAAGTAAGATCTCTGACTTTGGGAGAAGTGAGTGGTGAAATTCACCAACTCAAAGCAGAGATTTCTGCAATCAGAGCTCAAATTGCAGAAATTAAGAAAGGCAAAGAAATTAAAGAAGAAGAAGAATCATGGAACACAGCAGCCCATAGCCAAGAAATCCAAGTTGTAGAAGGAAGGCCAGATCCAAATTTTGGCTTTCAGGATATGAGATTGTTTACCATTACTTACCAGCAACACCATGTCAAGGTAAAAATCTGTATCCAAGGCCAAGTATTTTTCATGACTGCATTATTAGATTCTGGTGCAGATATTAATATTATTAACATCAGAAATGTTCCAGCAAAATATTGGGTCTCCGCTGAAAGAGAAGTTGTAGGCCTAGGAAATAAGAAACTCAAGTATGAAATTCCTAGAGCCTCACTATGTTTTGACACCCACTGTGTATACATGAAGTTTGCCATAGCAGATATCCCTGTTGATTGTATATTAGGGAATGTCTTTCTAGCTGCAGTTGAACCTCATGGTTCAACAAGGATGGAGGGAAGTAGAGCTGGTTATTTTATTTCTGTACCCACATCTAAGGGTTCAAGAAAAA
Organism: Pinus taeda; assembly: GCA_000404065.3. NCBI lineage: Eukaryota > Viridiplantae > Streptophyta > Pinopsida > Pinales > Pinaceae > Pinus > Pinus taeda. The sequence goes on from APFE030427947.1 coordinate 65,513, forward strand.
GGATTGAGCTTCCTTATGTTTCAGCTCCAAGAGTTTCTACTATGGTTCAAGCCATGCAGAAATTAGACAAGTCAGAATCTTTGCTATCAGATCTTAAAGATCTAAAAAGCACACTGAGAGTAGAAGAACAATTGAAACTACCCCAAATCAAAAGAAAAATTCAAGAACTTAAAGGAAAACTGGAAGAAAAATGTTGCTCAGAAGAGCCAAATGCTTTCTGGCATAGAAAGCAACATACCATTAAGTTGCCCTACAAATAAGGATACACAGGAAAGCCCTGTAAAAGAAGAGCAATCCCTATGAGCCAAGAATACAGAGAACTGTGCCAACAAGAAATACAACAATTGCTCAACAGAGGATTGATCAGAGAATCCACTAGCCCTTGGAATTGCTATGGATTCTATGTAAACAAGAGAGCTGAACAAATTAGAGGTATCCCTAGACTTGTGATAAATTACAAGCCTCTAAACTCAGTTTTGGCCGATGATACTTATCCCATTCCACACAAAGGAGATTTGATTAGGAGAATTGCAGGGGCCAAAGTGTTTTCAAAATTTGATTTAAAGGCAGGATTTTGGCAAGTTGCCATTAATGAGGAAGATAAATTCAAAACTGCTTTTAGTATTCCTGCAGGACATTATGAATGGAATGTCATTCCATTTGGTCTTAAAAATTATCCTTCAAAGTTCCAAAAGGTCATGGACGATATTTTTAAACCATATTTTGACTAGCTACTTGTATATATTGATGATGTTTTAATTTTTTCCAAAAATATTGATAATCACTTCAAACATGTAAATATTTTCATGAAGTTGGTCCAGAGAAATGGGCTTGTGCTTAGCAAAAAGAAAATAGAAGTATTTCAGACTTCTATAAAGTTCTTGGGCCACCAGATTTCTAATGGACAAATCTCTCTACAACAACATGCCATCGACTTTGCAAACAAATTTCCAGATGTCCTAATGGACAAGACACGACTGCAAAGGTTTCTTGGTTGCCTGAATTATGTAAGCAGCTTTTATCAGGACTGTGCCAGTGATAGGGAAATGCTCAATAAAAGGCTTGGCAAAAACCCCCCCCAGTGGTCAGATGCCCATACCAGAGTAGTGCAGGAAATCAAAGCAAAGGTAAAGACTTTACCCATACTATATATAGCAGATGATGAGGCATTCAAGATAGTTAAATCTGACGCCAGTGACAAAGGCTGGGGAGGAATTCTGAAACAAAAAGCTGATAAAGAAGAACAAGTGGTACAGTTTGCCTCAGGAGTTTGGAGCCCAACAGAACATAATTATTTTGTTATTGAAAGAGAAGTGAAAGCTGCTTGGAATTGCATCAGCAAGTTTGCAGTATATCTAATAAACAAGCCTTTTCTTCTTAGAACGGACGCGTCAGCAATGAAGAAGGTCTTATCCAAGGACATCAAGAAACCAGAAGAAGCAAAGTTTGCCAGATGGCGGGCACTATTTGCAAATTTTGATTTTTCCATTGAACACATCAAAGGAAAAGAAAATTGCCTTCCTGACTTTCTCAGCAGAGAATACCTTGAACAAGACGCAGCACATATCATGATGATTGTTACTGAGTGGAACCAACACCAAAAATGTGAGGTCCTGAGAACTATTCCAGATAATCAAGATTGGGACACATACAGAAACAACTGGAGACCCACATGGCAATTAAGGAACACAAAAGTCCTTGATGCCAACTTACAGCCTCACACTGATCTCCAGCACTATGTACCTGAAAGAAAAGTTTACCCAAAAGGAAGAAAGTGGATCCATGATATGATGTATGACAAAGCAAAAGCAGATGCCAGAACTGCAAGGCAGTGCTTGGAAACGAATTTTCATGACATTGGACGTATCGGACACCATGGAGACAGTAACACAAGAACCTATGAGGCCTATTATTGTATCTACCGAACCAGAGATTTGTGGATTAACCACCCTCAAGTCCAACCATGTGCTAGATGGCCTAGAAATGATCCTAAGGTAATGTTCCCCGACACAGTCTATGATTTTTCAGATTATAGGAAGCTGTGGTGGGATTTCATGAATATTGATGATAGGACAGATACCCATTACACAAAGTTAAAATTTAGCACAATGGCAGCTTCCCAGAAAAATCTGCAATGTGAATGGTTCCAGAATTGGTGGACAGATTACGGGGTTAACAGAACAGCCATGGACCCAGTATATCATGAAGGGTATGAAAGAAAATACTGTCATAAATGTTCTGAGTACAACATTGGAGATTGTTTTCATCGCATATATAGTACAGTCAAAGAAATGACAGTTCAAGAGTGGGATCCTTTTCACATGAAAAATTATTCTCTCCAAGAATACATGAGAGAACACTTAGAATGGTATGTCTTAACCAAAGTCAAGCATCAGATCATTCTGGGCAAACCCATGATAGTCCGAAGAATCTATACAAAGGCATGTGATGATCTACTTTATAAAAGAGACAGATTCCCTGATCTGACTGTATTTTGATTATGTACCAATCACAAGGGCTTAATTGTGATCAATGTTCCCGTGGGCTTTACTGTTTAAAAGCTTCCACAGTGTAAATATTCTCATTTAATCTTTTCTCGTGGGCTTTTTGTACAAAAGTATCCACTGTGTTGATGGTCATAATAACTTGTCTGATTTTCTTTACAGACTATATCACATGCGTTACCCGAAAGCAATTATTCGGTCTGACCCGTCTGACCCGAATATTTGTGCGGACGTCGCTTTGGTAAAGACTGAAAAGTAATGATTCTTTAAGTCATTTTCTGTCCGACCAAAAGTAATGTTTTTCCCCCCTTCTCATCCTATATAAGGAGGGTAAGGTTCATTTTGTTGGGCATCGGTATTTTGGAGAATTGGATGTGTGTGTTTTGAGTCGAGTGTTCTCCTGCTCTGCATCTGCGGACATCTAGTCTGATCTGCTTGCAACACGAGAAATCACTGAAAGTCTTTAGTCGGTTTGAGAAGCCTGCGTATCAGTGTGCTTGGCACTGATAAGAACCTAAAGTGGCTGAACCATTAGGGGAGTCAAATGTTTGGGTGTTAAGTCTAAATTCTGAGACAGAGCCTATACCTCTCCAGAAGCTTCCGGTAGTAACTTGCTCAGTTTTGAGCTGTGAAAAGTCCGGTAAATGCGAGATTAGTCTATCTCTGTATGAAATCCATTTCTATAAAAGCTCTATGAGCATCCTGTAAGATCTTTTCCATTCTGAAATAAAATGAGTATGCCATTTTGTTATTGAGTACCTCTGTGTATTTATGAGTCTGCTGTGGTAGAATTTTTATCTGTACTTTCATCCCAAGTTCGCAGGAAGTTCGCCAAAGGATCGAAGGGACGGCAAGGCCATTTAAGGCGTGGATGCCATTGTTAAGGTCGTCAGAGCGTGAAAGATATAAGTAGGTTCATCATTGGTTCATCAGGAGTTAGCTACCAGAGAAATACTGAGAGACACAGAGAAAGAGCAAGCTCGTGAAAGGAGCCCCTGCAAGAAATTGGTA
>APFE030427952.1:3970-28134 GCA_000404065.3 Pinus taeda
CCCACAGAGAGGATACTACCACTGAGCCTTGGGATGCCAGGGAAGCAGTGCAAGCCATGAAAGATGAGGACTTGGATTGAGTTGCTCAAGGATGAGAAAATGGTACAGCTGGGGGGTGATGATGAGCCCCAATTTTGGTACAATTTGGGCTAATTTTGGCCTATTTCACTTGCTCAGACCATTCATTTTTATTTTCTTATGCATGCATTTCTCATTTTATTCATGTTGTTTGTAGGAAGAAGGTTAGACACTTTATCTACGTGACTAATGCATTATGATTCCAGGTTTTGGCATTAAAAAGGGAGCAAGAGACAACGAAAAAGGGGATAAGGAGACAATGAGGTGGCACTGCTGATTTTGTGGAGAGATGTCCAAGGTCTTGGGACATTCCTCGTGATTCCCACCAAGAACTCCGAGCTCCAATCCATCTCCCCACCGAGCTTAAGAAGCAGCCAACTGTCCTACAGGAACAACCGTCATAAACTATTCTACAGGAACAGTAGTTATGACTGCCCTACAGGATCCGCAGTTAGACTCTAGTTGGACAGCCGAGCTCCTAAAATCAAGGGCACTTGGTGGATCATCGTTTTTGTATAAGTATGAAGGCCTTAGCCTTAGATAGGTTGTTGAAACTCTCGTATTGCTATTGTAATTTTGGAGCACAGTTCAGTTTTCGTTCCTTTTTGTAAGCCAATTTGGCATGACATCAGATTATGAATAAAGAAGGCAGTTTGTGATCTAGTTCTGAGTTTCTTAAGGAGACTATAGCTCTCAGGTTAGGGCCCAACCTGAGAGCCATAGATCCCCTCTGCTGTAGTGTTGTTTCCATTTCATTTCCAACACTTTAAGTTTTCGTTTGCACATGCAATTTGAATTACAGTTTGGTGATTTGGTTTTCTTATGAGTAGGATAGATTTTGCTTATGGTACAGTTGTTTCCACTTGCTTAGTGTGGCAGAGGATATATACCATCAATTGGAGCTCCAGCAAAACGGTTGTTAAGGCTCACTGCCATTTCTCTTGAAGATTAGGGTGCAGTCCATAACTAGCCACCAAAAACGCACATTACTTTACTTGATGATTGCTGCAATACAGTCACGGTTTTGATTAGATGCTTCCTTGTCATTCACACCTGCACACATACTTTCATCACAGCCTCATACATATTTCTCTTCGCGTTTTGGATTGCTGCTCATTGAATTCATGGCATAAGTAATTTAGGTTGATGCATTTTCGGTTTGGTGACAGTCATAATCATTTGTTTCATTTACACTCCTCTTTCTCGTTCCATTACCATCTCCTCCATCTTGATCACGCATGCAAACATATCTCCTCGACATTCACTTCGTTCTGTCCTCTCCCAAAGTCTTCCACTCCTCACGAAACTTCATTTCCTAACCTTTCATTGACATAACCCTTTACCTTCAAGATACTCCCTACACCCATTTCCCATCTCATTCCTCCACTTCTGAGCCATCACCAGCCTTATCCCTACCTCACATATCTCTTCCTACCATTCCATCACTCCTCCATCACTTCAAACCTTCACGGTAGGTCACCCTGTAGCAGTTTATAGACATCCTGTAGAAACCTCTGAGTATCTTGTAGGATCCCCTGCAGACATCCTGTAGGAGGCCATTCACTCGGTTGCTGAGCTTCTGAATGTGGAAAACCTCTGTGGATGGATGCTAAGGGTCCATAGGGACCTCACCTGGCCTCCCCAACCTGTCCCACGCTTTCCTTCCTTCTCCATCCCATCTGCACAACCAAACCCTAATTAGCACACAATCACAATCATCCCATCCACTTAAAGGAAAAATACAAAAACATGTCTTTTATGATGCAAGCAGTTTAGATCCATGCATTTTCACTTATCAGAGGTAACAACAGCGTTGGTAGAATTTTCCTTCACGTCATTTGCATTATAGAGGCTAGACTAGTTAAATTAGGGTTTCCTAGGTTTACATGCTTTGATTTGCTTTCAGTTCATTTTTGTCAAGTAGATTAGTCTTCTTTGAGCTAGCCTTCATCCATCATTAATAAAGCTTCTTCTGTGAGCCCATAGAAGTTGGCTTGAGCCCTAGCGGACTTGTGCCAGCTGACCAAGTGACAGCTGCGACAAGAGCTAGTACTTGTGCATATAGCACTGTCGCTTCCAAGTTTGTACGAACTACCGGGTTGATAAAATGAGAGACAGGAAGCCCCAAGAGTTGTAGCATTATTGCTACAATACTGGAGCTCACCAAAGTCATCAAATGTTAATCCTTGCACAAATGAGGTCATGAGACACTGCATACCAGCTCACTGGTTGCAGATCAAAGGTGACAATACTAGAGCAAATTCACTACAGTGAGAAAAAGAAAATAAGGCCATCTGACCTGCTATTCTTGGCTTTCCTTCAGGAAGAGCCATCCCCAAGTGGAGCCACTGTTAGGTTCCTATACCAATAGGTTTCATCTTTCATGATTGACAGTGGAAGGGCTAAATATGTTCATCATTTCAGGCTGCAAAGGTTCCATATTTTGTGTACGTGCTATGAAAATTAAAAAATGAAAAGAGGGTATGCCTTAAAAGAATAATCAAAAGGCAAGAAAATCAAATGGTCAAGAGAAAAGTGAAAGTGAACCCCAAACTAAAGACCGGGAAAGTGCCCAGTCAAAATGCCACTACTATCTTTTGGGTAGTATCATGCTCTGCAAATACTACTGCTAATCATATTTGATGGATGGCCCAATTGTCTAAGCTGGACCATGCCATGTTTAAATTGCTTGCTACAGAATAGAGAATGTTCTCTGTCCAAACAGCTCAAGCTTGGCAGATGACTAGCTAGGTAGAGAAATGAAGGTGCCCAACTGCTTAATTTGGGTCCTTCGAAGAAATAAGGGTATATTTTAGATAGGAGGGCAGTCAAAAGAAAAAGAGGACAATCAGGGTCTGCTAAATCAAGTGCACCCACTTAAAAAAAAGAAAAAATGTTAGGATTACTAAGATGGGTAAGTAGTGCAAGGTTGCAGAAATGGAGGGCCATCACCAATTGGCTTACTAAGCACAAAGACTCATGCCACTCAGGGTATTGGCATCAAAAGCAGAGAGTGGAGGAAAAGCATTGGAAGAATGTCTAATTTCCCCATTTTCCCCCAAACATCATTTACTAACACCCCCAAGGGCCTTGAGATCTGCTCAAGTGTCCAGTTCCACTTCACTTCATGGCAAACTACTGGGTCAAACCATGAAGTGTAAACATAAAAAGAAGCCACATTTTTTGTGTAAAAAGACTTTCTATCATTTCATTTATCTTCAAATTCTAAGTTTTACCCCTTAGAACTTAGCTTTACCCCTTCACTCACCTCACAAAGCCATATTAACCACTAATGTACTATTTAGCTCCCTAACTCCCCCCCTTCCCTAATTCTATTAGAATCTATGAAAAAGTTCCCAAAAAATATCTATAAATACCCTCCCCCGAGCATTATAGCTATATAACCCTTCCTTGGGGAAATATTAACCTATCAGGGGTTGGTATTAACCCCTTTGTCCCTAGACTATGGTTGTTTCCAAAAACTATGGTTAAATGTCAAAAATCCGAAACCCCGCCCTCATTAAACCCATTTACCCATTTATCCGCCCAAAACCCACTTTATTATAAAGTTTTTTAATTAAAACATTTTATAAAGTGGGCGCCTAACCCATAAAACCCAAAACCTAAAGTTTTCTACCCACCCCGCGCCCGATTTAATTAAATCTATTAAATATTGGGCGAGTCCCCCGCACATTAACACAACGTCACGTCAATCGCCGCCCACCGCACGGTCGTTGACCCTGCCCATCTAACGGTGGGCGGTCATTCTCACAGGGGAACCGCCCGACCTTTTGCGTCCGGGGGATTGGCGGTATTGCCGCTGTACCCCCGCCACGCGTCGGCCTCCCGCGATGTTCGCTGCCCCCCCCCTCAATACCATTTACCACCCTCAGGCCTCCAGGGAAACCGCTTACCGCCTCCTCCCGCGCTGACGTCACGCCCCCGTCAGCGTGACATCACCCCTCCTTTGCCGCCACCATGCCTCCACGTCATATCCATGTCACATATCCACCTGTCCACCCTGCCACTGGGCACCCACCTCAGCAACCACGTCACCCATCCATACCCGGGCCCATGATGACGTCAGCATGATGTCATCACCAAAAAGGCGCCAAAAGGCCAAAAATGCATAAAAAGACGAGAATTAACCATTATTGCTCATTGTTTCTCGAGCTCCTCTGCATGCGAAAACGACGTGCAACGGTCAAAACACAAAATCCACCCGCCAAAGTTGCTGCCGCCTCATTATCAACCCGAGTACCAGCAATTCGACCAATTCAAACGCCTCCTACGCCATAAAAACCAGGGATTTGCCGCACGCATCCTTCCTTACCCACTGTTCTCCTTTGCTCTCCTAATTTCCTGCATAAAAACTCTCCTAAAAGCTCCCCACTGATAAATTGGCCACTGAAATTTACTCAAGAAGCTAGTTAAACCCCTGCACGACAAAACTCCGGAAGAAACCCACGCCCCTCTGCAAAATTCACCACAAAAACAATTGAAGGAGCCAAGCTACCGGCTAAAAAACGAATTCAGCAGTTCCCTCACCCCTGCTAATAGAAATTCCCTACAAACAACCAGCAAATTAGCTCAACACACTCTGGTTCTTCAAAACAGAGTGCCCCACAGTTCATCAAGCCTATAAAAGCCAAATTACACTGTCAAGCTACTCACTGCCAAACAGAAGTTAGCAGCATTCCTCAGCATTTGTACCAAACCTGAAAATCCAGTAAAACATCCAATTAAACCAGACATGGCCACTCCAGCTACACTGGATATAGCTCCTGTGAACCCACCTAGCAAAGAAATGGAAGCTATGCCACTGGTGGACAGTGATTTCCTCATTACAGACTTTGTGGCAGAGAGGAATCACTTACAGACCTTCTGCCAGCTAAGGAACAGTCACTTGGACAACAGTGACCTGTATGGCATCTGGGAATCCAATCTTCCCACCTACTTCCTGCCTTCTGTGAACATTTTCCCTGAAGTCATCCACCTCTGTGCAGAAAACTATGACCAGAAGCTCAGAGCTGTGAAGTCTCCATCTGGGAGCATCCTCTTCTACATAACACTAGATTCCATCAACCAAATGTTGAACTACAAGCAGACCCAGCTGCTATACCCCTTCTCCATAAACTACTTGCTAGATGAGGGCTCCAAGCTCTCTAGCTCAGAAATTGCTGCAATAGCCAGGAAATTCATGAAGGCAGACTGACAACCTTCTGGGCCACCTCCTTTTGCTTATGCAGATTTCAATGAGGTAGGCAAGCTGCTGGTGGACATGCTGACCTCTGTGCTGGGGTTCACTACAAATGAACATGTTGATGAAACTGTGTTGGTCATGCTATCTGAATATAGCCTTGAGAAGACCCTTGCTATGAAGTACAATTATGCCAAATACATTGCCAATAAGATCCATGACCAATTGTCAAGGCTGAAGAGGGCAATATTTAAGTACTCATCATACATCTATCACCTATTCATGTACTATCAAACAGATTGCTTCCAATGCCCAATCAAGAAGCTAGACTCACAGGGTGAGAGGAGGTCTGTTATCTTCTGGTCTTTAGTCTTCCACCAAGTCCAGAATTCACCCTACTCATACTGTGAATTTATTGACCAGTTTGTATATCCAGTCACATGCCTCTTAAAGAGGACTCCTCCTGCCAGATTGTCCAAGGATATGCAGAAAATCTTGCAACTATCCAGGAGTTACAAGATAGGTGATTGGTACTTGTACCAAAATCACACAATCATCAGAATCTATGGTTGTGAGCTCTGTCCCTACAGGCTCCCAAAATATGTGCCTATGAGGTTGTTTGTCGTGGAATACTATAGACAACTTATAAACTCTGATCTGACACACTTCCACAGTGCCAAGAAGAAAGCCAACCTCAAGTTCAGAGACCACCTAGGCCCATTTGTCATGAATAAGAAATATGGTTGGCAAGAAGCTGATCAAATACTGGGGCAACAGCTCAAACTCAAAAGAAGCTTTTGGTGGGTCCCTTATGACCCTGAAGGTTTCATCAGTGCTAGGAGGGTCAAGTATAGGCTGCTAGCCTATAAGCATTGCCCATACCCACAAATACAACACTTTGCCAACCAAGATGAATGGGTACCTGAATCAATAGTAGAGGAATTGACTTAGGAAGAAAAAATGGAGCAGACTGTGAAAGATCTGGAAAAAACTCTTGACTTGGATTCTTGTCAACAGGTCTTCTTCAAACAACCAGTACAAGTAGGAGAAGGCACTTCTACTGCTCCAGCTATATAGGACACCCAGCAAGCTCCAGCAATAACCACTACAGCAAAGGGAAAAGAAAAGATGGATGAACAACAACAGACAGAGACAGGGCAGCCCAGCACATCAAAGGATCAGCAGTCAGGGCAAGCCCCTTTAGAGCAAACTGAACAATACCAAATCCCAGTTTTGCAGACTCCTCTCAATGATGAGAGAGGAAAAAACAGAGATAGAGAGGAGATCACACCTCCAACAGGGTCATCACAGCAACCAGAAGCCAAGAGGCTGAGGGTTGACCCTTAAACAGAAGAAGGAGATATCAGTGAGGAAAGGGAAGAAAGCCACAGCAGAGAAAGGAAAACAAGCCAGTAGACTGCCACTAGCTCATTTCAGCTAGAACAGGCCCTACAGCACACCACAAAGGTATCCTCCTCAAGACATCAGGGCAAGAAACCAGCTGTAGTCAAAGAAGGCTTCATAGAGATCAAGGCACAGAATGAATTGGTGAGAGTGCAGCTCTATGAGCAATTCTTGAAGACAACTCCAGCCAAAAAACAAAGATTGATGGCTGCCTATGATCTGAAGGAAGAAAAAATGATCTTCACCCATCTGAAGCCTAAAGTCCCACATCCCAAGACCCCTGCAGATTACTACAAAACAAACTTGGAGGTCTTTTCCAAAGACATACACCCCATGGATAAGATTGAGCTGCACAAAGAGACTGGGGAAATGGTGTATGCAACACTTGCAGACATGGCAATGCTGGCCCATCAGCTAAAGGAAGACCTGAAGAATACAAACACACAGCTTGATTTGGAAAGGTTGTCTTCTTCCGCAAAGGACAACAGAATAAAGACATTGGAAGACATAATAATTGATTTGGGACATGACCCAAAGGATCCAAAGGGTGTTAGAGCCCTCATGAAGAAGAAAGAGGATGACATTGCTGCACTAAGAAGGCAGGCAAAATTGCCTCCTACCATTCACCCTCAAATAGCAGAACTTGCACAAGAAAAGCAAGTAGATGATGCTATGGAGCTGCTTCTGGTGATGAACCAAAGAATATTACAAATGGAGGTAGAATTAGAGAAAGCACTGCAGGACAAGCAAGGGGAGTCAGCCTCCGAGCCCCCTCAAACATCAACAACTCTTGGACCTGCCCCTCCTACACAAGTAGCAGCAGTCCCTCCTACTATTCCAGCACCTACCATAGCTACATCAGCAACAGGAGGAACAACAGAAGCAACATCAGCAGCAGAATCCAACATGAGCATGGAGGACTTGATGAAAGTTGTTAAAGAGCTTGAGACTCAAGTAACTGAAATTAATGATGCCAAGGATAGACTGGCCAAGTTGGAGACCAGTTATGATAAATCAAAGATGACAGTAGTAGAGAAACAAAGAGAAATAAAGGCCTTAGAGGCCAAAGTGAAAACTCTGGAAAATGAATTGCTGCTAGGTAAAACCCTAGCAGAAATAAAGAAGATTATTTGGGCCAAAATTGGCCAATCAATACAGGACCAATGGAGGTCAATTCAGGTAATTTATGAGCAGATTGAGCTGATAGGTATGGCTCATGTGGAAATACAAAGAGCCAGGAGAGCACTGGGAGTAATGCCCGAGCAGGCCACCAAAATGATACATTTCCTCAATAACAGCACTAGAGAGGAACTGGAAGCTCTAGAGATAAGCAGCAGAACAGATACAATCCTGACAGCTAAAACGGTACTGACCTTGAGGAACTTTACTCAAACTCTGGAGAGAAAATGTCAGGAAATGAAAGCAGAGATTGATGAATTTAGAGCAAAAATGACTACACTACAGGACAAAGGACTGCCAAGCCTAGTGACTGGCACAGGACAGCTGCTGTCATATAATTAGTAGATGACAAGGATCAACACTTATGTTGAAAATCAGATAACAGCATCTAGCAGCTCCACAAAAGAAGTAGGGCCTCCCTTTGGGCAGTCTCTCTATGACAAGTTAGAAAATCTGTTCTTTATTGAACAAGAAATAAATCATCTGTTTGAGGTGCCTCCAAACTTCTACAGACATACAGAGGCAGATGAAACACTAGTGAAAATGAGGAGGCATCAGCTACCTCCAGCTGATTGGTGGCAAGCAATGCTGGAAATTTTGCCCAGATAATGCCACTATGATTATTTCCTTTTTGACAAAAATCAAAGTTTTCAGTCATGGTACAGGTCAGCAGGAAGGTCAGCAGACAGATCAGCACACAAGTACAGGAAGCATCCGTACAAGTGACTCACCAATGCACCCAGACAACAAGCTCAATTAACGCAGAGTTAAAGGCACAGCTACAACCCATTTTCCAGACCCATAAAGTCAAAAGTTGTCTGATAGAAAGATAGTGGCCATCTCGGCATTAATGCTATATTTATGTTTTCATTTACTATTTGTAAGAGAGTTGGTGGTGTAATTTATTGCACAATAACTCTCTGCTAAGATATTTTGTACCCTATTTTTGTATATATATCCCCTCAGATAACGTATTGAGGGTCGGTTGTAGTGAGATTCTTTCTAAAGAGCTCTATTGTATTCTGGAGACATTTTGATAATACAAATTGCTGATGGAGATTTCTGGTTCTTATGCTGTCTGAACTGTGTATGTGTTTTCTCTGTTTTCCATAATTCTTATGTTTTCACAATCCTAGTAAATAGAGAAAAAGAATAGCCTAGGATTTGCTTTGAACACCCTATGCTCAATCTCTATTTCTAAATATGTTTTCTTCTGGATTAGCCATGGATATGAATTCTTGATTGCTCATGTCTAAACTAATTATGTCATAGTGAAAATTGTTTAAGAATTCTTAACTGCTCTTAAGCAATAATTTCATTTTTTCTTGTTAGCATAGTGAAAGATTCTTAACTGCCTTTCACTCACTAATTCCATAATTTCATCAAAAAATTTGGTAAATTGCTTCACATATGCCTATCTGGCTCTACAGCAACACTCTACCTTCATAAATCTACTGTCAGCAGCACAAATACCTCGACTCCATTGCCCAATAAAACAAACTGTTCTATAATCTATATCTCAGTTCAGTCTGAATTCACCAACCCACCAAATTCAAACAAAAGAGTACACCATAACTAGCCTAAAAACATTCATCAAACAAAGCTAAATTATAAAGAGAGAGCCCTCTCTGGTTGCAGGTAGGCTAGGACCTGTAGCTACAAGATTGGTCAGTGGTTACCTCGGTCATATTCCCTTTAGGAAGCAGGGAACAACCTGAGTGTTAACATTAATGGCGACTCCACTGGGGAATTATGTCAAATTACCAAGTAAAAGGAAATAAGCTTCCTGTTTAGATCCTATCACAAAATACCAAGGAAAGAAAACTCAGAAGCTGGCTCCAAAGAAGAAATCTCGTTACACTAGGTCCAATCCTGACCCTAATCCCCCAACTATCTTTGAGAACCCCAATTTAATCCCCAAAATCTTAAAGAAGCAAGAGCAGCCAGGGGAGCTCTCAGATTCAGATGCAGAACCAAATCAGCAGAGCTATATTCCTACTCCTGTCAAAGCATCAGTTCACCCTCATACTATCCCTACTTATCCTAGTTCTTCATCCACTTCCCAAGGTAGTTTCCCCACTCCTCCATCCCCAACACACCTTACTCCTGTTATCCCAGTTGTTCCAGCTGTTCCACTCCTTCTTGTTGTCCCTTTTATCCCTGCAAATATGGCTAGATATGCTCCATTAGTCCTGCCTGCAAATCCAGGGGCAATGCCCCAAGACTATCAAGGAAAAATCACTTACTTTGATGGTACTGGCACTTATACAGCCCAACAACACACTAAGAGGATGCAGGACTATTTTGAGAACTATGAGATAGATGATGAGGATGTAAGAATGAAAATTTTTGTGCAAAGTTTGACAGGGGATGTAAGGAATTGGTTTAGGTCTCTAGATGCAAACTCTATAGTCAATCCTGATGCCTTATACCTAAGTTTTTTAAACAAATGGGAAAAGAAGAAAGACCCTCTACACATACTAACAGAATATGATAACTTGAGAAGGGGTCCACAAGAAACAGTTCAAGATTATTGTGTTAGGTTCAACAATGTATACAATGCCATTCCTCAGAACCTAAGACCTCCACCGGATCTGGCCTTGATCAAATTCCCAGATGGATTTGATTCATATATGACATATCAATTAAGAGAAAGAGCACCTCCAAGTCTTGCAGATATGCAGAACATAGCTGTAAGTGTGGAGGAAAATCTAATTGCCAAGAGAACCAGAGCAAAAAATGAGAGAAGAATAACATTCAAAGAGGAACCCTCAACCTTTGACCAAAAACTAGATGCAATCATGAAGGGTATGGAGAGGTTGGGAGATAGAGTTGAGACCATGGAGAGAAAGTCCTCTTGGGAAGGAAAAACAAGCAACACCACTAGAAATCCCAATTTTAGAAAAAACCAAAACCCAAATGCTGGGAGAACTAGTCTTGATCAGAACATCAGACCTCCATTTCAAGAGAATTATGCAGAGGCCTCAACCACTAGTGAACAAATAGAAGATCCCCACATCAATTTAATGGGTTTGGACAATGAAGAACAAATATTCTTAACACAAGATGATCAACAAGCCCAAGACTACAAACTATTCCAAGCAAAATCTGGTGAGTCATTTGATTTCAGAGAAGGGTATGACACAGCAGTCTATGAAGTACACAAACAATACAATTTAAGAAGTAGAACCATAGATGTGCCTGAGAATACCAAACAAACAAACACCAAACTGCCCAAGAAATCTAGTGATAAAGCTGTCTTAACAGAGTCCTCAGATAAAAAACCCCACAAAGAGGTTATAGTGGAAGATGTATCTGATATACAACCCCCAGTAAAACCTACACCCACACCACTTCTTCCAACAGAAGTTTTGGGCAGACCTCTAGAAAACAGAGCCAACCCAAACGTACCCCAAAACAGGATACCTGATCAGGACATGGTCACCCAAAATTCAGCAGAAAAGGAAAAATTTGCTGCTCATAATGTAAAAGTTCAGATGGAAAAACCCTTCAATCTTGAAACAGAAATTGGTAAACTAAAGATTTCAATTCCCCTTTCTGAGTTGGCCAAACATGAGGTCTTCAGACAACAAATTAATAGATCATTGCAAGTACCAGAAAATAGGGATGCAGTTAACATTTTGGATGACCAACCAGAGCTGATTTTTGGCTCAGAAGTCAATGGAAAATCAGGGGATGGAGGGACTCCTCCATTCTATGTAAGCCTAAACATTCATGACAAAGTATTACACAATGCCATGTTTGACTCAGGGGCCTCTCATAACGTAATTCCCAAATCAGTAATGGAAAAACTTGATCTAGATATCACCAGACCCTATAAAGATTTTTTTTCATTTGATTCCAGCCAGGTGAGATGTTTAGGCCTGATCAAAGACCTTTGTGTATCCCTAGTCCAATATCCAGCCAAAACAATTTTAATGGATGTGGTAGTAGCGGACATTCCACCCAAATATGGTATGCTCTTATCAAGATCATGGGGTGCCAAACTCCAAGGATCTCTACAACTAGACATTTCATATGCCACAATTTCAGTCTTTGGCCAGCCAAAGAGATTATACCGAGAAACATTGATGAAATATGTCGTCAGCAGTCAGGAGAAGCCCCAAAACTTCCCAATATACTCCATTCATTCAGATATGGACTCATTCATACTATACAATGCTGATATGTGTCCCAAAACTAATGTCAAGCTCCTAAAAACAACAAAAACCAGGCACATGAATGAACAGTCCACAACTCCAGATCAAAAGATCACTGATGTGATCAAACCAACACAGTCTACTGATATATCAAAATATTCACCAAAGCTAGACCAGCCCACTGAACAAATCTGTAAATCCATTGAAAGAAACATTGATCAAGAGACCTTGTGGTATTTAGAATTTGATGGGTCAGTAAACAAACTAGGAGCAGGGGCAGGGGTTTGGATACACAATACTCAAAATGACCATGCTCTAGGTCATGCATAGAGGCTTAACTTCAGATGTACAAACAACATGGCCGAGTATGAAGCCCTTTTACTAGGTCTCAAACTGATTAAGAGTCTTGGAGTGACTAAAGTTTCCATATTGGGTGATTCAGACCTAATTATACAACAGATAAAGGGAACTTTTGTTAGAAATGATCCCAGGCTAAGGTATTATAGGATAGCAGTAACAGACTTGCTCAACAGCTTCCTGGAATATCAGCTCACCAAAATACCTAGAAGCCACAACTTGCATGCTCATAGTTTGGCAACTTTTGCAAGTACCTTTAAACTTCCTTTTGGGCCTAACCACCAGTTCACTGTTGAGATTAAACACAGGCCTTCTGTCCCAGACAATGTAGATAATTGGCAAGTATTTGAGAATGATACTCAGATAAATAATTTTTTGACCATGAAGGAGGAATTCTCAAACTTAAACATAGACACAAGCATTAGGGATGATCAGCACCAAATTAATGAACTGAACACAAGTATATAAGCTAAAACAACAGATCTGATATTACATCCTACAACCTTTGACTCTACCAATTTACAGAAGCTAAAGTTAGCAGATCTTGATGAAGTTATTGAAGAAGAAACTGAAGTAATTCAACTAAAGGATAATTTCTTGCCCACAGGTCTTACTCCTTTAGAAGAAATTTTTGATTCAAATGATCTCCCTAAGAAACCAAAGATGCAACCCATCAATGCAGAAATTGAGGAGTGTAATATTGGGACCACTGAAAATCCCAAAATGGTCAAGCTTTCTAGAACCTTACCTCCTAATAAGAAATCAGAATATATTAAACTGTTCAAAGCGTTTCAAGATGTGTTTGCCTGGAGTTATGAGGACCTTAAATCCTATGATACTATAGTTATCCAGCACACAATACCCCTCAAAGAAAACCAGAAACCCTTTAAACAGAAATTGAGAAGAGTGAATCCAGTCCTTCTTCCCCTAATTGAAAAGGAAGTAAAACGAATGTATGAAGTTGGGATCATTGCACCTATAAGATTTTCTGAATGGATTTCTAACCTTGTACCTACAAGAAAGAAAACTGGGTAGATAAGACTTTGTGTTGATCTGAGAAATTTAAACAAAGTCTCTCTCAAAGACCACTACCCCTTACCAAAAATGGATCACATCTTACAAAGGGTAGTGGGGGCTTCAAGGATCTCATTACTGGATGGCTTCTCAGGATTCAATCAAATCTTAGTTCACCCAGCTGACCAAGATAAAACTTCCTTCACCACACCTTGGGGAACTTTCAAATATGTCAAAATGCCTTTTGGACTCAAGAATGCTAGAGCCGCATTTCAAAGGGCAATGGATATAGCCTTTTCCAAAGAAATCCATGATTTCTTAGTGATATACCTTGATGATCTAACAGCCTTCTCAAAAACAGACCAGGAGCATTTAAAACACCTCAGACAAGTGTTCTTAATTTGCAGAAAGTATGGCATTTCTTTGAACCCAAAGAAATCGCTATTTGGCCTGGAAGAAGGCAAACTCCTTGGTCATATAATTTCAAAACATGGCATAAGAATTGACCTTGATAGGATTCAGGCTATACTGCAAGTCCCCCATCCAAGAAACATCAAGGAATTACAAGCCTTTT
This sequence comes from Pinus taeda, assembly GCA_000404065.3. Lineage (NCBI taxonomy): Eukaryota > Viridiplantae > Streptophyta > Pinopsida > Pinales > Pinaceae > Pinus > Pinus taeda. Next base: position 17,937 of record APFE030427952.1, read on the forward strand.
TGGGGAAGATTAATTTCCTAAGAAGATTTATTCCTGACTTAGCTGAGCTGATAAGATTGTTGAACAATATGCTCAAGAAAGATGCCAAGGTCAAATGGACAATTGAGGCTAAACAAGCTTTTGAAGAAATAAAGATAGCCCTGACAAAAACACATGTGCTTACAAGCCCTAGTTTTGATAGAGACTTTATAATCTTCTCCTTTGCCTCTGAAAATACAATTGTTGTTGTCCTACTACAGAAGGATGACTTGGGATGTGAAAAACCTATTGCCTTTTTCAGTAGAGCCTTTAGGGATGCCCCACTCAAGTACAAAATCATGGAAAAGAAAGCATATGCCCTGGTAAAAGCCATAAAGGATTTCATAGTTTACATCCTATACTCTTACATAATTGCATATGTACCCAATGCAGTAGTCAAAGATATCTTAACTCAAGAGGGAATGGAAGGCAAGAGGGGCAAATGGATTGCCAATATTCTGGAATATGATACAGAAATCAAACCAACAAAACTTATAAAAGGACAAGGGCTAGCTAAACTAATGACTGAGACTAACTTTCAAGCCCTTGACATCAATGAACTGGATAACGAACAGGAGATGGCGACTCCACAGATCAATCAAGCCTTTCTACAATCACCTTGGTATGCTGACATATGTTTTGTATTATTAAACCTGCAAGCTCCTCCAGGGTTATCCAGAACCAAGAACAGATTTCTAAAATTAAAGGCTGCAAAATTTTGTATCATAGACAATGTTTTATTTTGGAAAAATCATGAAGGTGTCCTGCTCAACTGCCTAACTTCAGATGAAGCTGATAGGGTCCTTAGAGAATTTCATGCAGGAGACTGTGGAGGGCACTTATATTGGAAATCCACAGCTGATAAAATCTTGAGGGCTAGATTTTATTGGCCCTCCCTATTTATTGATTCAAAAAAGTTTGTAATGTCATGTCATAAATGTCAGATCTTTGAAGGGAAGAAAAAGTTACTTCCCTTGCCCCTCAGGCCCATTTCAGCTGAAAAACCATTTCAACAATGGGACTTAGACTTCATTGGGGAAATTCACCCTTCATCCTCAGGCCAGCGTAGATGGATCCTAACAGCTACTGATTACTTCACCAAATGGATAGAGGCCATACCTTGTAGACAAGAAAATGACTCAATTATCATACAATTCCTAGAAACCAATATCTTGTCTAGATTTGGCTGCCCATAGAAAATCATAACAGATAATGCAACTGCCTTTAAATCCAAGAGAATGATCAGCTTCTGTCACAAATATCATATCACCCTAGGTCATTCAAAAACCTATTACCCTCAAGGCAATGGCCTAGCTGAGTCCTCCAATAAAAGCCTTATCAATATCATAAAAAAGGTCTTGGAGGAGAACAAAAAGAATTGGCATAAAAAACTGGTAAATGCACTATGGGCAGATAGGTTGACTACCAAAAGATCTATTGGTACTAGCCCATATGAGTTGGTGTATGGCCTGGAAGCTGTGTTCCCATCATCTCTTGGGATCCTTGTGATCAAATCAATGCAGGAAATACAGGCTGAACCCAATGATATCCAGAGGAGGGTCAATCAAACAATTCACTTACAGCAAACAAGGGAAGAAGTGTATCAGAGAACCTAGGTTCTACAAGAGAAGCTGAAAAAAGTGTTTGACAAAAGAACAAAAGCTGAAGATTTTTTCATAGGGAACAAAGTGTTGAAATGGGACTCTAGGAGGGAAGACAAAGGAAAGCATGGCAAATTTGACTTTCTGTGGAAAGGACCATTTGTAATTCAAGCTGTGCAAGGCAATAACACCTTTTTCCTAAAGAGTCTGGATGAGTCAAATAATGATGAAGGCCCAGTGAATGGGAGAATGCTCAAGCACTACTATGATCCATGAGCATAGCACGGTCACATGTTGTACATAAATGTCTATATTTTCAACATTTTTTCTTTTCACGGCAGATAGATAAAAGAACAATCACAACATATTTTGAAGAATGATCAGCAAAACCATATCAAGATTGACATAGATGCTTGAAGAGCCCCATAAATAAATTTGAGGAAGGTCTACAGAACAGAGAACCAATGATAAGCAATGATACAGGTCAGTAAGACACAAAGTGGTAATTCTTGTACAAATGAGGTCATGAGGCACTGCATATCAGCTCATTATATTCAGATCAAAGGTGTCAATACTAGAGAGGATTCATTGTAGTAAGAAAAGGAAAATAAGGCCATCTGACCTGCTGTTCTTGGATTTCCTCCAGGAAAAGCCATCCCCAAGTGGAGCCACTGTTAGGTTCCTATACCAATAGGTTTCATCTTTCATGATTGACAGTGGAAGGGCTAAATATGTTCATCATTGCAGGCTGCAAAGGTTCCATATTTTGTGTACATTCTAGGAAAATTAAAAAATGAAAAGAGGGTATGCCTTAAAAGAATAATCAAAAGGCAAGAAAATAAAATGGTCAAAAGAAAAGTGAAAATGAACCCCAAACTAAAGTCCAGGAAAGTGTCCAGTCAAAATGCCACTACTATCTTGTGGGAGTAACAGTACAGTCTACAAATACTGATGCTAATCATACTTGATGGATGGCCCAACAGTCTAATCTGGACCATGCCATGTTTAAATTGCTTGTTGCAGAATAGAGAATGATTCCTGTCCAAACAGCTCAAGCTTGGTAGATAACTAGCTAGGTAGAAAAATGAAGGAGCCCAACTGCCTAATCTGGGTCCTTGTTGGGTTGTGTTATATTCTTTCCACGACTAACCTACGTAGTGAAAGGCAAAATAAAAAGAGAACAATCAGGGTTTGCTAATTCAAGTACACCCACTTCAAGTGAAGAAAAACTGTTAGGATTACTAGGATGGGTAAGTAGTGCAAGGTTGCAGAAAAGAAGGGCCATCACCAATTGGCTTATCAAGTAAAAAGACTCATTCCATTCAGGGTATTGGCATCATAGCAGGGGTTTGAGGCCATAACATTAGAAGCATGTCTAATTTCCCCCTTGTTTCCCCCAAACATCATTTAATAACATCCCCAAGGACCTTGAGATCTGCTCAAAGAGTCCAGTTCCACTTCAGTTCATGACAAGCTACTAAGTCAAGCCATGAAGTTGAGTCAAGAGAAAGAAGCCACATTTTTTGTGTAAAAATATTTACTCTCATTTCATTCATCTTCCATTCCTACAGTTTTACCTTTTAAAAACTTAATCTTTGCCCCTACATTCATCTCACAATGTCATATTAACAACTAATGTATTATCTAACTCCCTAAGTTCCCCCCTTTCCCTAATTCTATAAAGAACTATGTGAAAATTCCCAAAAAATCTATATAAATACCCTCCCCCTAGCACTATAGCTATGTAGCCCTCTCTTGGGGAATATTAACCCATCAGGGGTTAATATTAACCCTCTTTAACCCTAAGCTATGGTTTTAAAATAAAAACTTTGGCTAAAAACCAAAAATCCATGGTCCCTGCCCTCATTAACCGTTCCTACCCCTTTTTTCCGCCCTAAATACATTTGTTACAAATGTTTTTCAAATAAAAACATTTATAAATGGGCGCGAATAAACCAAAAACCATAATCATAATGTTAAAACCCACCCCCGCGCTTGATTTATTAAAATAATTTTTTAAATTGGCGGGTCCCCTCGGCAATAAACATTAGTCACATCAGATGTGCCGCCAGCCGTTAGATCGCCGGCCCCACTGATCCAACGACTGGCGGTCAATTTCCGGCACAACATGCCCGACCTTTTGCGTCTGGGGGATTGGTGGTTTTACTGCCGTACCCCCACCACACGTCGGCCTCCCGCACTGTTTTAGAGCCCCCCCCCCCCCCTTATACCACTTACCACCTATGGGGCCTCCAGGGAAACCACTTACCACCCATCCCCCCTCGCTGACGTCACACCCCCGTCAGCGTGACGTCACCTCACCTTTCCGCCACCGCGCCTCCACGTCACCTCCACGTCGTCTGTCCACCCGCTTGCCCTGCCACCGTGTCACCACCACCTGGCCACCCATGTCAGCTGCCACATCACCCTGTCGTACCCGGACCCATGATGACGTCAGCATGATGTCATCACCAAAAAGGCGCCAAAGGGCCAAAAGTGCATAAAAAGTCGGGAAATGACCGTTGTTTGTCATTTTCATTCGTCGTTTTCGGAGCACTCTGCATGCAAAAGACGTCGTTCACTGCCGAAATCAAGAATTCACCCACCAAAGTTGCTTCCGCCCTCAAATTCGACCCAAATACCTGCAATTGATCTAGCTTGACGCCTCCTGCACCGAGAAATCCAGGTATTTTCCGTAGGCGACCTATTTTACCCGCATTTCTCCTATTTTTCTCCTAAATTCCTGTAAATAAACTCTGTAAAAAGCTTCTCACAGAAAAATTGTCAACTAAAACCACCCAAGGACCTGGTAAAATCCCTGCACCGCAAGGTTATGCAAGAAACCCGTGCCCTTCTGTGAAATTCACCATAAAAACTAATTGGAGGAGCCGAGCTACCGACTGAAAGCCTATAAAACTGCACACTCATCCCTGTTTTCAAAAAATTCCCCTTGAGAAACCAGCTAGTTAGCTCAAACACACTCTGATTTCTTCCAACAGAGTGCCCCACAGTTCATTAAACCTAAAAAGAGTTTCCTCATACTCAGGGCTGCTCACTGTCAAACACAATTTAGTGGGCATTCCTCAGCTTTTGTACCAATCCTAAACTCAAGTAAATATCCAGTTAAAATAAAACATGGCCACTCCATCTGCACTGGATGTAGCTCCTGTTAATCCACCCAATAAAGAGCTTGAAGCTATGCCACTTGTAGACAGTGATTTCCTCATTGCAGATTTTGTGGCAGAGAGGAACCACTTACAGAACTTCTGCTAGCTGAGGAACAGTCACTTGGATAACAGTGACATGTATGGCATCTGGGAGTCCAATCTGCCCACCTACTTCCTGCCATCTGTAAATGTCTTCCCTGAAGTCATTCACCTCTGTGCAGAAAACTATGACCAGAAGCTCAGAGCTGTAAAGTCTCCATCTGGTAGCATCCTCTTCTACATAACACCAGACTCCATAAATCAGATGCTCAATTACAAACAAACCTAGCTGCTATACCCCTTTTCCATTAAGTATTTGCTGGATGAGGGCTCCAAGCTTTCTAGCACAGACATTGCTGCAATGACCAAAACTTTCATGAAAGCAGACTACTAACCTTCCGGTCCACCTCCTTTTTCATATACAAATTTCAATGAGGTAGGCAAGCTGCTGGTGGACATGTTAACCTCTGTACTGGGATTCTCCACAAATGAGCATGTTGATGAAACTGTGTTGGTCATGCTATCTGCATACAGCCTTGGGAAGCGTCTTGTTGTTAAATACAATTATACCAAGTTTATTGCCAACAAGATACATGACCAATTGCTGAGGATGGACAGGGAAGCAATCTTTAAATATTCATCATACATCTATCACCTCTTCATGTACTATCAAACAGATTGCTTCCAGTGCCCCATCAAGAAGCTGGATTCACAGGGTGAGAGGAGATTTGTCATCTTCTGGTCTTCAGTGTTTCATCAAGTCCAGAGTTCTCCCTACTCCTACTGTGAATTTATTGACCAGTTTGTCTATCCAGTTACATGCCTCTTGAAGAGGTCTCCTCCTGCCAGATTGTCCAAAGATATGCAGAAAATCTTACAGCTGTCCAGGAACTACAAATAGGTGATTGGTATTTTACCAAAATCACACAGTCATCAGAATTTATGGTTGTGAGCTCTGTCCCTACAAGCTCCCAAGGTATGTGCCTATGAGGTTGTTTGCCTTGGAATACTATAGGCAACTCATCAATTCTGACCTCACACACTTCCATAGTGCCAAGAAGAAAGCCAATCTAAAATTCAGAGACCACCTAAGCCCATTCATCATGAATAAGAAAGATGGTTGGCAAGAAGCTGATCAAATATTGGGGCAACAGCTCAAACTCGAAAGAAGCTTCTGGTGGGTCCCTTATGACCCTGAAGGCTTTATCAGTGCTAGGAGAGTCAAGTATAGGCTGCTAGCCTATAAACATTGCCCATATCCACAAATAGAACACTTTGCCAACCAAGATGAATGGGTTCCTGAATCAATAGTAGAAGAATTTACTCAGGAAGAGAAAATGGAGCAGACTGTGAAAGATTTAGAGAAAACTCTTGACTTGGATTCTTGTTAGCGAGTCCTGTTCAAGCAACCAGTCCAAGTAGGAGAAGGCACATCCACTGCTCCAGCTGCACAGACTACCCAGCAAGCATATACAACCACCACTATAGCAAAAGGCAAAGAAATAATGGATGAACAGCAAGAGACAGAGGCAGGGCAGCCCAACACCTCAAAGGATCAAACTCAAGGGCAAGCCCCTTTACAGCAAACTAGACCACCCCAAATCCCAGTTTTGCAAACACCTCTCAATGAAGAGACAGGAAAAAAGCGAGATAGAGAGGAGGTCACACCTCCAAGTGGGTAAACACAGCAACCAGAGGCCAAGAGGCCAAGAATTGACCCTGAAACGGAGGAAGAAGACATCAGTGAGGAAAGGGAAGAAAGCCAAGACAAAGAAAGACAATCCAGCCAGCAGACTGCCATTAGCTCATTTCAGCTGGGACAGGCCATGCAGCAAGGCACAGAGGTATCCTCCTCAAGGCAGCAAGGCAAGCAACCAGCTGGTATCAAAGGGGGTTTCATGGAGATCAAAGCACAAAATGAATTGTTGAGAGTACAACTCTATGATCAATTCTTGAAGGCAACCCTTTCCAAAAAACAGAGATTGATGGTAGCATACGACATCAAAGAGGACAAAATGATTTTTACTCATTTAAAGCCTAAAGTTCCACATCCCAAAACCTCTGCTGATTACCTAAGAACAAACTTGGAGGTATTTTCTAAAGACATACATCCAATGGATCAGATAGAGCTGCACAAGAAAACAGGGGAAATAGTGTATGCCACACTTGCAGACAAGGCGACGCAAGCCCATAAGTTGAAAGAATCACTAAAAAATACTGATACACAGTTGGATTTGGAAAGTTTTAGCTTCCTGCTGCAGCAGGTTATTCATATTTCATGATTGACATTTTACAGGCCAAATATGTCGTACTTTGCATGCTGCAATGCTCCCATATTTGCTTAACAGTCTCCAAACGAAGAAGGCTACTTCAAGTTCATTCAATTGCCTTCCAAATTTTGTAAATTTATCCCGGTATCCCCAATTTTTTAGTTAAAGGGAGGTCCAAACAACCTAATCTTGGACTCCCTAGGTTTAAATTTCCCGTTTTAGAATGTAGAGAATGTAAATCTGTCCAAACAGTTTAATCTTGGCAGATTCTTAGATAGGTAGAGAAGCAGAGGAGCCCAACAGCTTAATCTGGGCCCTTGGAAGAAATAAGGGTAGTATGTAGATAGGAAAGCATTCAAAAGAAAAAGAATGATGGGTTTGCAAGTCTAATTGCACCCAAATCAAAAGAAGAAAAAATGCTAGGTAAGTAGGCTGGGTAGGTAGTTCTGAGGTTGCTGAATCCTAATTGCTGATAAGTTCCAGACTTTCAGGTGTCATCTCATTCAGGACACAATCAGCAAGAAATACTATGCGAGAAGCTCAAAAGAGGTGTAACTAACTCCCCTTCTCTGTTTTCCCCAATCATTAACTGACTTCCCCAAAAGAGGTCAAGATCTGCTTGACTCCTGTTAAGTTCAATCATTTTCATAACACTAGCTTGAGTAAAGATCTGCTTCACTCAAAGTTGTTCCATACTTTCCCGAAAGAATGGTCCTACCCCCTTGTAGTAGCCTAAGCTCTCCTGAACTTAGCGCTTTCTTACCACCTCCATATTAACCACTAACATTATTATTTAGCTCCCTATATTTTCCCATCCCCCTACTAATACTATGAAACTCATCCCCTATATACATATCCCTCCCCCTGGTTGAAAAATAATCACAAGCACCCCCGGGAATTGCTCAGTTTACCTAAAACTTAGCAAGAACCCTTGGCCTTCAAACCATCTCCCAGATACAATGGACTCCTTCCAGAGTATAAAATCCCTCTCAGGTAATCGGACCCCTTCCGAAACCTCAAAATGCCCTTCGCACCCACCTACTTGCTCTTTCCGCCCAAAACCTTACACTCCGCAGAACCTTAAAACCAGATCGCATCGCAAGATCGCACTTTCCCCTCCATGCAAGTTATGACCCATCCGGCACTAACGACGCGATATCGCGATATCGGCGGTCGCAAGCGCCAAATGCCCAACATAAGCACCCTCCATTCCCCGCCGATGCGATATTGCGATCGCATCAGAGCTAAGTCATCGCATTACCCCCAACATCAGCACCTCACCATGTCATCCTGTACCAAGGACCCACCATAGCTGAAGTCATCCGCCGTACAGCCGACGTCATGCTGACGTCAGCAGCCAGAAAGCCGAAACTTCGCGCAGGAAGAAAAATCACACTTCGGAGCTCCAGAACAAGAAACAGAGGCAGTTTTCGATGCGCTAATCGCGCATCGCTACGAGAAATAGGTCGTTTCGAGGAATCTTCGGGGAATCTTTTGATTTCTTAGCCCCTTGTGCGCCGAAAAGCCCAAAAATCGCCTGATCGTGCCAAAATGATCCGGTTTAAAGACAACAGCAGATCAATGACATAGTTTAAAGTGTATCAGATCAAATCATCAGGCATCAAGCGTGTCAAAGAGTATCAGTCGACAACGGAAGCCATCAATGTAGCGGCAAAGAGTATCAGTGAAAATCTTGAGCAGTTGCCCGAAGCAGGAGAACATTTAATATCTTCCAGCAGATTCATAAAAAGAGGGCGAAGCCACTTGAAGCTCTCAAATCATAATTATTGCACATTTAACTCACACCAGAGCAGAACTACAGTTCCCAAAGCACAATCATTCTAGCAGCACTGCATCTATCCTCCAAGGGCCACATTGTCACCTTTTCTAATTCAGCTGCCCCCAGCGCAGCCAAAAAGATTTACTTGCATTTAATTCCAACAACACTTAGATTTTTGAAGAGTTTTCTAGCAGACCTGTTTAGGTCGGTTGTAATGATGTCTTTCTGATATTTTGCTTATAAATACCACCCTGAACAATGTTGTGGGGGGTTGGTTGGATGGTAGTAGTAGTTGGTCAGTTTTCCTTCCCAGCATTTTCTCCGAACAGAGACTCGCACTGTAACTCTCATAATTTCCATAATCAAATATTGCTAAAAGCATGGATTGCGAAACTACTTGATGTTTTCTCTTGGCTAAGGAATGATTACGGAATTCCTGTGCTTCTACATGATTCAATAAGTGTTTCTCTCCTTTTTTTACTTTTATGTTTTTTACCACCGTTCCGCCTTCTAAATTGCAGGAAAAAAGAATAGCTTAAGATTTGTTTCATTACACCTTAAGTTCAATTTCTGCATTTCTCGATGTTTTCTTCAGAAATAGTTATGAGCATGTATACTTAAATGATCTTGTTTACGCTGTTTCTTTCACATATGAGTGCATGTTTAGGAATTCTTAATTGCTCCTGGATCCCATTCATCCATTTCTCCTCCTTTTCAGCATGATGAAATGATTCTCCTTTGCCTTTCATCCCTGATGTTCATTCCATACTTTTAGCAGACCGATAATTGTATCCTGTGTGGCTATCTCGCTCCGTATCCCCTTGTGACCAAGAAAACGCTTGCAAGCCTCAATCTGTGACTCCATGCCCAATGGTTCGAAACTTATCACACTTTACCTTGCCTCTTTGTTCGAGAATCCTGCCTTCCATCCAATCACAAACAACACTCCCTTGAAGCCAGAAAGCTAGCTTAAAATCATCAACAAAATTTGAATCATAAAGAGAGAGCCCTCTCCGATTGCAGGTGGGCTAGAACCTGCAATCCAAAGATTGGTTTGTGGTTACCTCGGCCATATCCCTATTAGGATCCTAGGGACAACCTGAGTGTTAACAGAAAGGATGTCTTCCGAGGCTAAGGACAACAGAATAAAAACATTGGAAGACATTATCATTGATCTAGGGCATGATCCAAAAGATCCAAAGGGTGTTAGAGCCCTTATGAAAAAGAAGGAGGATGATATTGCTTCACTCAGAAAGCAGGCAAAATTGCCTCCAACCATTCACCCTGACACTGCAGAACTAGCACAAGAAAAACAGCTTGATG